>JAODJW010000050.1:3341116-3353875 GCA_026777045.1 Hyperopisus bebe
GTAATTTCCTTTGTCAGATACGAGTGGTGCTGTTATAACCCAGTGGAGATGTAACTATTCTGCTGATACTCAAGCCGGCGAGCTTCCAAACACAGGGACTGAGGACTAACCCCCTGAATCAGGCATCCTGCCCCAAAATTAAACTGGTTCTACTGGGGCTCGAACCCAGGACCTTCGGCAGGTAAAGCAGATGTGATAACCACTACACTATAGGACTGGCAACCCTCATCCCTAAATTGTAGAATATAATCCTGCCAAGTATTTACAATCTAGATAGTCCCGATGAGGTCAAAACTGCACGAAACAAACAAAAGTCCAGGGCAATAATTAACCGTTTGACCCAAAATAGCAAAAACATCTCAGTACCTGGTTTCTCAGCGTAGCTGCTATACCTGACGAGTGACAGGTAAGCAGAAACATTACCTCTTAATATAAATAATTCATAACCATTCCTTGGGTTCAGGAGTGCTGTTAATAGGATAATAGTCTGTGTTGCATAAGGTCATATTATCTTACAAGTCTGGTCGTATTTCCCACTGTACTTGTTGAGGTTTGCCTTAGAGATCGTTTTTCCAGCAGTAATGCTGAATTTTCCTGTCTGGTGTATATCGCCAAACAAACAGGTGTTACTCGATGACATTACGATGTAATGAATCCAGCAGCTTTTGGAAATGAGCTAAGCCCCCCCTCCGATGTACCAGAAGCTAAAGGGGACACTTTATTAGCTGTTTGCACAAGTACTAATACAGATACACTGGAATGTGGGCAAGCAAGGCTTGGGGTCTAAGTGTAGGGTCAGTAGTCCCTCCAGTGTAGGGTCAGACGTCCCGCCAGTGTAGGGTCAGACGTCCCTCCAGTGTAGGGTCAGTCGTCCCTCCAGTGTAGGGTCAGTCGTCCCTCCAGTGTAGGGTCAGACGTCCCTCTAGTGTAGGGTCAGAAGTCCCTCCAGTGTAGGGTCAGACGTCCCTCCAGTGTAGGGTCAGTCGTCCCTCCAGTGCCCCAGATGCATTTTGGGCCATTAAGCGTCTTGCCATGCGGCTTTCCAGTTGAGGATGGGACTTGGATTCACAACCACTGAAGTACATGTACAGAGGCTGAATGAACTGAATGAGCCACACAGGACCAGCCATATGAGTTCTTGACATGTAACTAAAAGCAAGGTACAGGTGAAATGTGACTCTACAAAACTACATTTACATGTATTTATTTTGTGGGGGCTTTTATCCAAGGCGACGCACAACTGACAAAGCAGAGTGAGAGCAGTTCCCTAGTTACCAGCCCCAGTGTGACCCCTCCCTGATGGAAAAAAAAATCTGTGTCTGTGTGGGGGTGGGGGGAATCTCCATAGCTGAAAGATTTTGGGGTGTCTTTGTTTGGGATTCACATCCATACCCCCCCCCCCCCGCCCTCCCATGCCTTTGAGCTCTGTGTGAGGCACTCCCAAGAAAAGCTGTAATCGTACAGGGAGGGGGGCGGGGTGAGTAGTTCACCAGGCTTTGACACTGTGCCTGTGATCAGAAGCACTAGTTTAAGCCTCAGCAGAACAGTCACATGTC
This sequence comes from Hyperopisus bebe, assembly GCA_026777045.1. Taxonomy (NCBI): domain Eukaryota; kingdom Metazoa; phylum Chordata; class Actinopteri; order Osteoglossiformes; family Mormyridae; genus Hyperopisus; species Hyperopisus bebe. The sequence goes on from JAODJW010000050.1 coordinate 3,342,673, forward strand.
CGTGGGCCCTTGAGCAAGGCCTTTAACCGCCCCCCCAGGTCCACGGCTGCTGCACATTGGCTGACCCTGTGCTGTAACCTCCCCCAAGCTCCGGAGAGCTAGATGGGGTTGGCACGGAGAAGCATTCCAATGTGCTTCTGCAAATTTATGAGCAGTTGGGTGTTGAAGGCCTTCTGATCACAGACACCACATCCAAACCTGCCCAGACCAACTTATCATCAATCTGAACATGACGGATCACAAAACACCTTTTGTTTTGAACTTTGTGCAGACTGTGTGTAAGGGCAGGATTTATTAAATTATTTTTTGAGATATTAATTTGCAACCGTGATAGACTTCACACTTTGCTTTTGACTACATATCATCAAGATTAAAATTATTACCCCAGATTAAACTATCCATCCATCCATCCATCCATTTTCTGAAACCGCTTCATGCTTGCGGGGGGTCCAACCCAATACAGGGCAGCCAGCTTAAACTAACAGTCACCAAAACCACAAAATGCATTAAAGTTAACAGGGGCAAAGACATTTAAAGGTCATGAAACTTCGTAAGGTGCTTAATTTGTATGTTTTCACTATTTTTTTATGAGCATGCATGTAAATGTTAATGCAGACATAACTAATCAAGTTGTACAATATCTGAATGTTCTTTATTTTTTGCCATAAATTTTGCTGGCAGGCTAATATCTTAAATGTGCATGTTAGAAAAAATGATGTACATAATTTAAAAGTCTAATGTTTCTACACTTGTAATAAAGGTTACTTTTGCTGCTTTTAACCAATGCGAGACTTTAGTCTCTATTAGAAGTCCAAACTAGCCGTTTTAAAGAGCTTCTCAGCAATGTGCTCATACTCGATGTGAGAATTTAGTCTCCTGGGTAGAAAAATGTACAGGCAAGCCAGAAGCTGCAGTCATCTCATCAAATATTCATTTTCATCTCTTCTCTGGTTACCAGGCCCAGTACTACCCCTCCCTAATGAAAAAGTGTGTGTGTGTGTCTGTTTGTCTGTGTGTGTGTGTGTGTGTGTGTCTGTGTGTGTGGTGTGGAAAGGGGAGCAACATCTCGATAGCTGAAGGATTTGGGGGGTGTCTGTGTTAATCTGGGATTCACGCTCTTGCCCCCCCGTCTTTGAGCTTCATGGAAAGTACCCTCAAGAAAATGAGACCCGTATGAGACACGTATGAGACCACAGGGTTTTCAAAAGTGACAGATACCCAGAGATACTACAGGCTTTAATCTCCACTTATCTGGAAATTCACAACAATAACTGGAGCATTCATCTCTTTAGCTGTGTCTGTGTTTTTTTCAGCGTTGATTTCCAGAGTATGGCTAATACTGAAGATGAGGACAGCGGCCTTATTGCTAGGTAACGCTCCTCAGAGCAATATGGACGATCAGCAGTATGGAAACATTTAAGAACAAAAGTAAATCAGGCACGAGTGCATGCTAAACATACCTCAGGCTTAGACACTCGACCTAAACCAAAGTCGTAAATAAAATTTCCCCAAGATGTGAGTTCTCAGTTCACATCTGCGCACAATTTCTATATGCAATTCATTCAAAGATACCAAAACAAACCCAAGGGTAAATTAAAGAGTGTGAATGGGGTAATGCATTGATTAGATTAAAAATAAATTAATTACACTGATTTGTTTCTCATTTTAGCTAATACGTGTACTCGTTTGCTGAAATCTCACGGGTTATGGCTGCAGGGAATTAAGTGAGAATAAACGTCACGCTCATTCTTGTGTTGTGTGAGTGTTGCTACCCTGAACGTCCTGAAGAAACAAGTAACAAAGCAGGTGTGACTGTATACGTTTTCCCAGATCTGCAGTGTTTTGTAATACTGATCTATGGTTCATACCTAAAAAAAACACGTTTTTTTCTCAATATAATGTTAGTAGCATGGAAAAATAAGGAATAAAAAAATGATATATAAAACAACGGCAGTAATGTAAATCTGTAACCACTAACCCGTGCTGAGAATTAAACCATACTAGGTCTTAAATTTTGTGAAGGCATAGGTCAGAATCGTAACATTTTTAATAAGATCTGTTTCGATGGTTTTCAGATTCAGCAGCTTGGCAAAAGAACGGTAAGTCTGTGCGTGGGATGTGTCCTCAGTCATTTAATTTTTCCTTCAAGTTGTTTTCAGGATGATTTCAGCTAGAACCAGGCCCAGACTGAAGCCCAAGTCTGAGGAGTGCTTTATTCATGAACCCCTGGAAGCTAAATAGGGGTATTATGGCTTGACGTACCACCTAAACCCGTACGAACCATGGAAGCGTGGATTCATAACATCCTAACATCACCTGGAACAAAGTCCTGGTTGTGGTAAGCGCAGTATGCTAGGTAAACAAGCCTCTTTTGTGGAAAATCCCAGAACGAGGAATAACAACCATCCCAACAAGCTCATTAACATCCCAAACTGTGAAACAACACAACCAGCATACGCGAAACGTAACAGATGTTTCGTGACAACAATCAGAACTCGGAGAGTCAAGCTCATTTACTGGCGGCTAACTTGTTCATTTATTCTTATTTATCCGACAGCTTTATCTGAGTACAGGATCATGCCATTCCAGAGCTTACAGACTTCCATTGTCAGCACTGTTGAAACTGGGGGGGTGGAGGCCGTATTTCAGCCTGGAATGACTGCAGTCGGGTTCTTTCAGCATGATATGCTTGGTCTACGACTGATTTATTCCCGAGCTTCACAGCAGATGTGCAGAGCAGGGCACAAATTACAAAGCGACACAAATCATTCAGTGGACTGATCTGTGTTTTAGATGTCAATAGGGAAGACAGGCTTAGAAAAGAGGCAGTTTTATTGCTCTCTGGTGAGAGAATGCAGTGTGAACAATGTATATTAATTCTATTTCAACAAAATAGTCTTGAATATCAATGTTTACAGTACAAAGAAAGTTAATTATCCATTTTGCAATACACAATACCTGAAATGTCTGTAGCAGTGTCAACATGGCTGACTGTCTGCAGGTTAGAGAAATGCTTTAAAAGGTATTTTAAACAAGTAGGGATGCCTTCACATTACGAGGGTGTGTTTCACAATTCTTGGCAGTTCTGCAACAAAAACTCAATAACAGAGATGTGAACTGGGGTTATCAGGTAAGATAACTTCTCCAAAGGCCTTGCGTGCTTTTATGGCAATAATAGCGGTCAGGCTATCGCACCCTATGCAGATGAGTGGAATATCCAGGACTGCAAAGCCAATTAACCGTTGTCTCGGGGTGAATAAGGGTGGTTTATATTTATGAAGTCATTCAAGAGTGCAGCTTGACTAAGATGTCATTTTAGTCTTATCTGTTTCTTCCCCTTTGCTCCCCTAACAGCGTAATACCGTTAATAAAACAAAATTACTAAACTTAGGAAAAGTCTCAGGTATCCAAAATTATTTTAAAGCCTGTAAGATTCTCATTTGCTGATTTTTCTATTTGTCCCATCTGAGTTTTCGCTTGCCCTGCTACTGCAGGATCTCTCTTGTGCTGCTGCTTGACACCTATGATTAAGATCAGTGATCCTTAAACTGGTCTTCATGGTCCACCAGATGGTCCACGTTTTTGGAGCAAATATGTGGACTGTCTGAGGGTCCACGAGGACTGGCTGGGAAACATTGGTTTAGACCTACCAGCAATCACCACCAGTGACACAGGTGGTCAATACATATACCTCTTTATGACCAGGCTGTAAATATATCTCAACAGCTATTATTTGCAAGCATTACTGCACGCATCAGCCTTGGCGCTACAAAAAAACACATGCGATGTCGGAAGGTATGATGTTTGGTGTAGATTTTTCTATATACAGAATAAATTCCCAACAGCAGGAGGAGAGAATGACTGAATAAACAAAGACACAATATCAGTCTTCTTGTCCAAATTGTTTTGCTATAAAATAATAGTGTAAGATGAAACTATATAGTTTCCTTTGAAAATAACTAAAGGATCGACTTTGCAAGTTGTGTTGTGTCAATTTAAATTTTGTCTTATCGTTGCTTATTCAGTATATTTAGTATATTTTATTATATCTGTGTATTTTTAGATAGGTTTTCTAATTTAATGTGGCACAGTTGGGAAACATGCCAGAATAAGCTAATATATAAATATGTCATACAAGTAACTGCCATATGTGACAAAAAGCCTTTGTATTTCACTTTAGTTGCATAACATACCTTTTTACAGAAACTAGTATCAGAACAGTAGTTTAAAATCTTACTGTTTTACATGCACAGCAAACCAAAATAGTGTACGTACTGTTATGCCTAATTTACCTCCAGAAGTTTCAAGAGTTTATCTATAAATGTCTGGTTTTCATGTCTCTACCTTATGTGAATATTAAACTATCCCAATTAAAACTCATTCTAAGCATTGCAAAATAATTGAGATTTCAGAATCATTCAACTTTTAGACGAAACAACCCCACAAATCGATGTTCAGTGTTCAGTGCTGGAGGCTGTTCCGCTAGACACAGAGCACCATAACTCACGATGTGAGAATTATATGGCTTTTGTGTGAATGTGCAAGAATGTGGCGCCTTTGCCTCAGAAACAACTGCGCCCCATTCAGTGATACGTCACTGGGAAGATAACATCCTTTTACAATGTGCCTCATTAACTCCCCCAGGGAGACACGCTATTCAAGGGTCGTAATAAAGGACCTCGGGGGGGAGGGGGGGTGGGCCATTTCCAAACGGGGTGTTAGCTGGCCTCTTCATAAGCTATAGCGTCTGGTTTGAAGCCAAGAATAAATTTTTGTAATAGCCGTGACACATGGCTACGTTTTTAAGTGTCACCTGGCTGATGACCCAAGATGAAACGGGCTTGAGGAGAATCATGTTCCGTATTCACCTTTCAATCATAACCAATACGGGCCAGGTTCTGTAACACGCCTTAACAAGAGGCTAAACGGTGCCACAGGTCTGCAAGTGCTCTGATTGCGATTTAAAATATGAATGGTTGAATACAAACAGCAGCTTGCAGATCAGTGTAGAGAATCATTGGAATGATCCAATATTTCATCATCTATAATATTCAAATATGACGCGTTATGGAATCCTGAAATGATACTACCATCTTACGCATTAATAATAACAACAACCGATTCTGACTTTGGGCTGCAGTAACCGGAATTAAAATAGATGATATTTTGGCAGTTCCTTCACGAACCCGGATGGGGTAGTGACTCTGAGGCTAGGGATCTGTGTGGGCAATCGGAAGGTTGCTGGTTCGATTCCTGTGAATGCCAGGAGTGACCCTACTCTGGTGGGCCCTTCAACAAGGCCCTTAACCTATAATTGCTTTGTCCTGGGAATGATGTTAGTCTACATCCCACCCTGTAAAGAAATCCTCCAACTTACAGGAAAGTTTGGGAGTTGGTAGCAAGATTGATACTTCAGCCGCTGGGAAAAATACTCAGATTAGTGTGGTGCTGGGGTATCACTTACTGTGCTCAGGTTTATCCCTGATGTGGTGGGGGTATCACTGTACTCCCTTACCTACAAAATCAGAGAGACCAAAAGATGTTTCTGATAACGTGACGCTGAACTGGCTCAAATTAGCTTGGTATCATAACTAGGATCAGGATCAACAGGCAGTGATGGTGGACACCAGCTTGTTCTCTCTGAACCGAAGGGTAAGTCCGCTGACGACAGATGCCGATGGTGGCATTTTCCCGTCACCGAGCTCTGCGGAGCTCAGTGACAGATGTGAGCCCTTGCAGCATCCCATAAGCGCAGGACCACGCCGGCATATGCCTATGGACGTTCCACAAATGCCAAGGTCAGGCAGACCATCAGTCACTGCTGGCATGAATCTGCCAGGACGTGGTCTGTTTGTCAGAAGAACAGAGATTATTAGAGATTGCCCAAACCTCACCCGGACCATTGCTCTCTCTCTCTCTCTCTCTCTCTCTCTCTCTCTCAAGTCTTGCTTCTCACTACAGGATCTAAGTGAACTGTGGATTTGTGTTGTGCATGCGCTGCCAATTTGAGTCAACCATGTTAAACTATTAAACTATTCAGTTAAAGGACTTTCAACCATCTTCCAAACATGTACCCTTAATTATAGACAGTTAAGTCCCATGTAATGTATTTGCATACATTTTCATAAAACAGCTGATTATCTTTAATTGTCTGTATTGACACTGGCAAAGTGTCTCCCAAGAACTGGACATTTACTTTTTTTTAGATTTGGCACACTTTTGCTTAGCTTTCAGTTTGAGTTATTTTTTAGTTGTCTTAATTAGTTCTTAGTTGCTTTTGTATGTGGCTTTTAACACTGGTGCATGCATGTGTGCCCTGTAAGGAAGTCCTCCAACTTACTAGGAATAACTTTGGGGTTGGTAGCAGGACTGGCAGTCCAGCCACTGGAAAAAACCTCACACTGGTCATTTCGGACTAGTGTGGCGCTGAGGTATCACCCACAGCACAGCTGCCCTTGGGTCTCACCCCTGAGGTGGTTTGTCATGTGGTGGGTGTGGTGACTCACACTTTCTGCTCGCGTTCCTTACCTCACATGAATCTCACATCCCCGGTTGACTCAGATCTTGTAGTTACATTACAAACCAAAAAAAAATATTTTTAAGTGAAGTATAGTTGCATATTCTCACAGAAAAAGAGCTGCACAGCACTCCCTAAAGCATAATGAGTCAACACTATTATCTGCTGAGAATACTTTCAGTCATACCTAAATAAGCAAACTGTGCAGTTATTTCTCAATTTTGACATTTTGTTACCACCATTTACGTTGTTCTTTCAAAAGAATTCCCCATTAGCAATGTTCTTTGACCAAAAATATTAATCAAAAAATTTCCTCAGCACTACTTACTTACTAACCGTAATTTGACACAATTTTGTAACCTTGCAAAAATGCCTATGGAAGGAGCCGAGAGCATATTTAATACGGTTTCTGCCACTTTGTGAAAACTTATAGTCAAACACAGAAATGTGAGCATTAAACTCTGGTCATTTTAAAAGAAACCATAAAAATAAAACACACTCTAATGGCAGCCAATATCCTTCAGAATAACTTGACTGCTGTGGAAAAGTGGCCATAAAGTCAGTCACGTGGCACTAACACTGAATTATTTGAACACAAAACTCACTTAAATTGTTGTCTTAATAGGCCACTAGGGGATGTTACAAAATGTGTATGTTTGCAATGTATCTGACCTTATTAAATATTAACAAACACCATAAATAAACATTATAAAAGGAGAAAAACTTTCTGAAATTCTTTTGGGAGGATTGTTAATAATAATCTCATGCAGTATAATCACATGTCATAATATCTGTACCAGGGTTATTCAAATCACGGTTCTCGAGGTCCGAGCCCTGTTGGTTTTCCAGCCTTCCTTTACCCGTCAGTCAGGTGTGAAGCCTCTGACCAGAATCAGTAGATATTAAACTAACTACCTGGGAGAACTGAAAACAAGGCCTGGATTTGGAATCAAGGTCCAGATTTGAAGATCCCTGACCTATACTGTCACAGTATGGATTATAAGTCATTTATAGGTAGAGATTTGTAACTAGGACTGGGCAAGCCTTTAAGCAGGGTTAGGCTGACTGGTAAATGATAGGTTGAAGAATGGTTTACTGACTAATGAGTTAGTTGGCTTTTCTTGTTCATTGGTTTTCCTGTGATTATGAATCATTAAGATTTATGATGGCCAGTTTGAATACATCGATCACAACTTCATTGTGACTGACATTTACATTTTAGTACACAGTAGTAAACTAAATAGTAACATGAATGATGTTAAGATTACACCCAAACTAAAGTGTTTACAAATGTTTTTAAATATTCATCTACACATCAGATGTCCCCAAAATATCATAAAACAGTGGCTCTCTGTGCTGGTCTTTGGAAACCATGCAGGTCCTTCAGCTAGTTGAGCCCTTGAATGAATGACTTACGACTGTAAGTGAGCCAGGTCAGACCCCTATTTGAGGCGGTAAGAGGACCACGAGGAGCAGGGAGACCCGCAAAGACGGAACCGAGTCAAATCCAAGAATAAATCATAGTGACCTTCAATGCTCTGCTCCAACTGAAGTGATGCCGATTTCATTCTGCTGACTGTTTAAGTCCTAGAGCCCATATCTCCCATTAATCTCATTCTCAGAGGGCATCAGTAGCTGCTGTCACCCGTCATGGAACATATGGCTTTGCCGTCAAAACGGTTCTTTCGCTGGCACTCTGGCATAACGGCTGACGTTTTCCAACACTCTTACATTCTAACTGTTTCTTGCACTTCCCAGCCTCATTTTCTTGCTGCGAGTGCTGAAATAATGCTGGGTTTCTATCTCGACATGTACCCCGCGTTGGAAGGAAGCACCGACAAAGAGGGTTAAACTCACTGATCTAATGTTTTTATTTTAAAAGCAACCGTTTCATCAAGTGTGGTCTGCTTACAGACTCAATGCGACATAGCATCTGCAACGCGCCTTCATGCTGTAACACTGATTAATCCCGGAATCCACTGCTTACAGGTCAGGAAACAGTGAGCAGAAGACAGGAGGACGCCCTAAGCTGAGTATCAGCCAATCGCAGGGCAGATACAAACGCACACAGAAACACACACAGGGGGAAACTTAAACACTGTATATCAGCAACGTCTTCCTACCTTTAGGAAGAGAGTAAGCTCCTATCTCAAACAAACTCCTACACAGACTAGCGCTTTGGTTCCTCTGTCGGAATTTACTTCGTGAAAACACAAAAAGGCACCGTTTCAGCACTGCCGCGGATAGTTTTCACATCAAGCCTGTTAAGCTTCACGTTTCACAGCTATGCCTGTCATGTACGCTGCCAAATGCACACAAAAAGCAGCTCGTTTAATTTGATTTTATCGGCCCACGTGCTACTGTATAAGAGATATGTGAAACCATATCTCTCAGTGAGCGGGCAAGGCCCAACAAGTATGGAGCGACTTCACGATGCGCTTGCAAATCGAGGACAAGTGAAGGCAAGTCACCGGCGCTCATGTATCTCGTCATTTTGGAAGCTGGTCACCGATAATGGTGGGTTTGCTTGAGACAGCAGCTGATGGGGCTTTTTCCAGCGGGGGCTCCCAGCTGTGAAATTCAGCGGGATCAGTTTGAGGGATGTCCTGCAGGGTGTGGCCATAAATCAGAAAATAATAATAACAATGATAATAAACAGACTTATGTTTGTGATATAGTATCTCACCGAGGTGAGGTGATTGCCTGGTCTAAGCTGCAGATACCATAACAATACTATTCTCTGACAAAGACGGAAGTCCACAGAGGTTAGATTATTAAGCAGTCGCTCGTTAGGACAGTGAGTGGGACCATGTGACTTGGATTTGTTTACATTGACGAAACTTTGTCTGCTTTGGGGTAACGGGGCAGTATTTCTCAACCCAGTCCAATGGACCCTCAGACAGTTCACATTTTTGCTCCCTCCCAGCTGCCAACACAGGCATGCCAGATATTTTATGTTCTTGATTGGCTGGGAGCTAGGTGGGAGCAAAAATGTGGACTGTCTGGTGATCCATGGGTCAAGATATACTGTTATGTAGCTTATGGTGGGGAAAAGAGCAAGAGAGGAAACTGAACGTATCAGAAAGGGGCAAGAACAGGAATGCAGAAGTGTGATATCTGCTTTTTTTAAGGGTTTGTAGTCAGAAAAACTAATTTATACTCCTTAGAGTGACCAGGGACAGGTGTAGCTAATTAAAATGCAAAACCCCAGTCTCTGTACTCAGTCTCAAGAACGCCATGTTCCACCCTCTCACAAAGACAATATGATTTAACATTCAATAAATTTTTCGGGATGCAATTAGTAAATATGTTGTTGGAAGTCCTTGGAATAATTTATTTACAGTTGGGATTTTACTTGTCTAAGAATTACATTTGTGAATTTACTGTGTCAGTAACCCGAACATCTGTAAGCCAAGTACACAATTAGTGTAGTTACTTATCCGTGTAAATAAATTTAAATCAGAATAGTTTTAAGGAAATTAATAAATCCAACTCTCATTGTGAAAAGATTTTTAGAAAATTTGCACTGCACAGACATCCCGCAAGATTAATTAAAAATAAAAAAAAAGCAAAATCATTATTTTCTGAAGGCCACTGTCTTTTATCCACCTAAAATAGTGAAACAAACATCAGCGCACCGGTTTCAGCTGAAACTTACTAGTAACATGAAGGAAAGAATGACACAAATACACATTTTTTGCAATAGTATGCGAGATCTGTGCTCAAAATTTCTGACATCAACCGTCCACCATCTGTCAATCACTTTCCAAAACGGAAATATGTATAACTATCTTCTCTTATGGAAAACTCAGTGTACACAGTAAATGGGAAATGAAATGAAAAAAATCTGCCCAACATTTTTACCACACTTAAAATATGATTATAAACATCATCCACCATTTATATCTAACAATAATGTAAAATATATAAGAAGATTAGTGTGTGTGTGTGTGTATTAGGGCTGTCAAAATTAACGGGTTAACGCCGATTAATCCATCATCATGAATAATCTGATTAAAATTTTCAACGCAATTAACCAATCTGCAGCGCAGAATGATTCAAAATCCCTGAAATGTCTCTGGCAACCCATTTCAGGCAGTTTTGGTGCATTCCATTTGCCCTGGGAACTCGTATTCTGAGTCAGATTCCGAGTTTTGAAGCCAGAAGTGACGACATGTGCGCTCCCGTTTCTGGGAGATCCAAGAAATATCTTGGAGCAGCACAGAGGATCCCGAGTTCAGAATCCAAGATGGCTGCGTCATTTATCAACAGAAGGGAAAGTTGTACTTTTATACTGTTTAAGCACTACTTCTCATTTGTGGCTCATTAAATCGGTCGCACATACTATACCGTCAAACTTATCTGTGGACGTGTTGCTACAGAGTTTTATACGTAAAACACCGCACGTAGTGTGTTATCAACTGATATTGTTAACAATGGCAATTAACCGGGCAAGAACTGCATTTCATAATTAGTTGGATTATTTGTCGGATTTAGGGTTGTTTGGGCTAATTGTAAGTGAACAAAGATAAAGACCAATTAAACTGAGCTACCTTAAATCCGACAAGTTGTCCAGCTAAGCAAAAAATCTTGCTTTTTGATATGGGTTCATGGTATTGCACTTCTGTGGCAGATGGAATGCATCCGACTCGTGTTCAAGATGTTCAATAAACATGTTAAGTGCAT
>JAODJW010000050.1:3357462-3375317 GCA_026777045.1 Hyperopisus bebe
ATAAGCCAGTAACCAACCCCCCCCCCCCCAAATGAACCACCCTGCCCCCCAAACACTAACATCTTTCATTTGTTTATTTACTTTGAATTTATTTTCTAGTAAAAACGATTGAGCCCGGTCCCTCCCAGTGGCGTACCTGTGGATCGTCTGAATATCCAAAATACACCCCCCAGCACTGACGACTATTACCATCACCAATGCACACCCCTGTCTAATCTGTTAGCACTATCTCAGCTGGAGCAGCTAAGGTATCAGCTTAAAGTCCATGTCCACATATGCATTACACTACCTGGCTGCAGAGTGACTGGGACCCCTCAGTGGGGATGTTCCTCACTTTAAAACGGGCCACTTGTAGACTTATCGGTCTTGAACAACACTGCAAAAACAGGACAGCGTAAAAAAAAATACCCCCCCCGCTTGAATCCGGCATTGGTACAACCCATCAGAGGGCCCGCCCACTCCACTGACCATTAGCAGGGCAGTCACATATTGCTGTGATGCAGCCCGGACGTCTTCCCCATTCACAGACAGGATTCGGTCCCCCTCCGTCAGCCTGCCGTCGGCCTCAGTGGTGCCGCCCTGCAGGATTTCCGAGATAAATACACCTGGATCCTTCCTGTGGGGGTGGGGGTGCAAAATGAGCGACTGAGCACTGAAGGGGCGACTATCCAGCAAGACACAAGGCCGCCACACCTTGAGAAAAATTAACATGCACGTAAATTGCAAGGCGTGCTAATACTGCCTTTTTGTCAATACCTACAATGTGTCAAGTCTAAGGAAGAGATAAATAAAAAAAAACTTATTTTTATAGCTCACAGACCTGACACCTCGGAAGGAAACACATTCATGCAAAAGCTGGACATGCAGTGCTATTTCCTCGACAGGTCACACTGCCTCCCGAGGGCGGGTGACAAGTGGGCAGATTTCAGGACAGCCCCGGCGCACCTTTTCCCAAGAATTCTGAGGCCCAGTTCCTGGCCTGGCTCCCCCGCTAAGTCTAACGTAAAGACATCCCACGGGTCCTCCTCTCCGCAGCCGGCCTTGTCACAGCGCGGGGTTCGACTCACGACGCCGACAACTTCATCTCGGGTGACAGCCCTTGGGTCGACGCTATTCACCTGTTTGGTGGCAGAGGGCGCCATTGTGTCAATTTCATCCTTCTGGGGATGTCTGGAGCGGTATAAGTTGCAGACATGCGGGGTATTTTTTGTTTTTACTGAGGTGTAATTGGTGAAAAGGGATTCATTATGCAGACATGATCATGTCACATAGCTGCCCTATGAGGAACGTGAATCCCTATACGCTACTTACTCTAACATGCAAAGAGCAGGGAGAGTTCACCAATCTCCCACAAAAAGGGATGCGTGACGACAGGAAAACAAATCGCTAAATTCATTTCCACATCTGAATGAATAATCATCATAAGTGTGCCTTCATGCTCATTATTTCCAGTACTGCGGTAAAAATAACAAACAGTAAACAGGCTTTTGGGGAACCGTGAAGTGACAGGCACGTCTCCCGTCTCTCTGCCAGGAAGGACGACCGTTCGTGGCTGAGGGCCAGAGATGAATAGCGAGGGATAATTTACTTGGGTCATGGGGTACTATTCCCTGGCAGGACTAAGCTGGTCTAATTTCCCATGCCTGGCTGCCCCCATTAGCCGCGAGCGGGTGAATGGTGACCAGGGCACCTCCAGGATCTGGTCCCCGGGACGGAGATGCCCGTCCTTGGTGGCGGCCCCCTCTTCAGAGAGCTCCTGAAAGACAATAACTCCCTGGAAAAGGAGACAGGAAGGCGAGGAATGATTTGGCCTATATTTCCAGGTATAGGATGGAGAGTATTATGGAGGACGTCAACAAGTTCGTCTGGCAAATTGGATTACGGTTATTTGACATTGAAAACTTCAAGCGATTTGGGTAGTCATGTGGCAAATAGCCTGCCTGGACACTAACCGGGCTGAGGTTGAGTTTGGCGGGCCCCTTAGGGACGCCGATGGTGGCCTCACAGCCGGGGATGATGGGGTGGGGCCTTAGGTCAGAGGTAAGGGCCAGTGGCCTTCCGGAACCTGTGATAAATAGTAAATTATTATTCAGATTACTGAAAAACCTGAATGTTAGCCTAGCGATTGCTAATCTCCTATCAAAATGAAACAGGGAGCAGAGAATGGTGCTGTTTATATAAAAAACAAAACTAGGACAGATGTTTGGAAGATGGATGGATGGATGGATGGATGTTCCTATCTGGAGTGGTACCTGTATATATTATCATCCCATTTGCATGTTTCTAAGAATATGCCGTGCTCCTGTGCCACGGTGTGTGGCGCGACTCTAGCTCGATTTACGCTCGAAGGTGTCGTTCTCACCTCGGTCTGGCGCCATGGAAACGAGGGCTTTCAGCCCATCGAAGACTCTCCTTCCTGGTTCAGCAGTTGAGGGCAGCAAGTCAGGGTCACCCACGGAGACGCCCTGCTGGAGCAGACTAGCCACCATCCCTGGGAGATTTCCTGCCTGACAGCCGCCAAAGAAAAAAAAAAAAATACACATAAAAACAGACCTCGCCTCAAAGTCTCCCATCTTAGACACCTATAGAATCTAATTCAGAGCTGGCCACAAGGACCATGACACACTGAGGAAAGAACGCGATAAAAACCTTCGCAACAGGCCGTCTGACAGAACTTTCATCCTCCACAGCGTGGATCCAATCCCCAAATTTATCCCGGCTGTCCTGCAAACAGTGGCCAAGTAATATATGCGTGTTTATTCAGAAAACTGGAAGAAACTGAAAAGAACCTTGCTCCACTATTTACAAAACGTAAGCAAGCAAAGACTCAATGTCGCCAATGTCTCATCCCAGCTATGTCAGCACCGACTGTAGGTATGTGAGCAGAGACAACCAGAGACAAATTCCCTGTGCGTGTGAATATATCTGGCCAAATAACCCCAAATCCTACTCGGATTTTTCTTCCTAACCACTTCTGCATAGTGAAAAACATCACACCACTGCGGTCACCTTACATACTATTATTATTATTCTTATTAGTAGTAGTATTATTAGTATTAGTAGTATTATTACTGCCTATGCTGCTGGGTTTGTAAGGTGCCCATGAAACAGTGAGCTCCACGGCTCGCTGAATATAAGCACCAGCGGTGACAGGCAGGGACAGAAAGGACACAGGCCTTGTTTCCTGCCATTACCGTGACTCGTTCCTCCCCGGGCAGACACCCTATAAGCCCCCCGCTCGCCTCATCCTCCTCGCCAGTATCAGTCAGTAGGTCACCAGGTTCCTGTGGCCAGAAACATAACAATAAAATTAAAGGGGGAATTCAGACCTGACACGCGCAGATCCTGCAGTTCTTCCTATAGATTGATTTCCAAATCTGACCAAAAACAAGAAACGCCGCTTCAACAGGTGTCCCTTTAGTAATTTATATTACAATGCGTATTACATTCACTGTTAACTGACTCATGACCGCTGTAAAGGGAGGGAAAGTTGGGGTGATTCCAAGGACCCCTGAATGACAGGGACCCACAAATATTTGGAACATAATTGGATTGGTCTGGGTTAGAAGCCAGATACGCTTTCATGGGGGCTAAAATGTCTAGCGGCACCCCTGACCTGGATGTCTGTTAAAAGGTTTGGAAAACAGAAACAAATCGCACTCACTCCCTACCTTGGGCTGGTTCATGTGATGGACATTTTTACACATGTCAACATCTACTGCAGAGGGAGACATTACAGGCTGAATAAATTCCAGCTACGTATTTCAATACAATTACAATAAGTCTCCTTCCTGTAAATAGTTTGCAAAGAGAGAATGACAGAAGAGTTTTGTTATATTTTAAGGTATGAATTAAGAACTGCGACCTAGGATGTAGTCTTACGCAGAACTGGACAGACATCTAGCTAGACATCACAGTTTGCTTTCTAGGTCATATACGTGAAACGGTCCAAGGGCTGGTTGGCAGCAGTCACCTCTGGTTCTGCGCCCAGCATGTCCCTGCATTTCTTCACAGCTTCCACGGCCATCTGGTCAAAGGCGTCCATGTTCCTGTTGAGGTGGCATCATCTACGTGAGTCGCAGCCAAACTTCTCTTAATTTGGGCTGCGTATAGGTTAGCAAACGAGAAAACACCCCTTTGTGGATCCCAACGTAGACCAGGGTCGCGTCTGGGGTCAAGCTGAGCTTACGTACATTGTGGCAGGAGCACAGGCTGCGGTGTGGATGTTAAAGACAGAGTGACACACAGCAGAAACTGATGGCAGCTTGATGGGAATGAAGCCCCACAGTGTGAAGGACACTACTGACCTCTGTTGGCAGGAAAGTGTAGTGCACACTCTAATAATACAAACCAGTCTGCAGTGCACCTACCTTATAAAAATGATGTTGACCCTTGACGGTGCACTTTCGATAACGGTGGAGGCGTCCTTGTGACTGCAGCCATAAAGAATCTGGCCGTTTATCTAATCACGCCAAGAAAGAAGTGAGGTATGGCATTTAAACAGAGAGAAACGTACAAAGAGCAGCGTCATTCAGCATTCGGCGTTTATTGGAGTCCCGCGGGCTGAACTAGCCCCACCCACTTTTCAGCGAATGGCACAGATGGGACTGAGCACGCTCTGCTCTAACCATCTCCGCTCCCATTGGAATCCCACAGTAAAGGACCCCCACCTCCAACAGTTCGTCCCCCGGCAGGATGTGGCCGTCCTTGCCAGCAGCCCCGTGAGGGTCAACACTTTCCACGAAGACTCCGGTAGTAGAGCAGCCCCTGCTGGCGGCCAGGGTGAGCCCCAGGCCCGTTGTGCCCAGCTCCAGCTCGACCATGTGCAGCGCCCCCAACTGGCCGCCGTACCGCCGAGCGGGCATCCCTAAAGCGGCACACAGAAGAGTCAGCTGCCTGTATATGACAAACTAACAGCACACACAACAGGGGAACCTGCGCAGGCCAAACGGAAGTCTGACCAACTGCAAGAGTCCGGGTTCTGAAATCATTCACCCGACACATTCGGTTAACTGGTATAGGAACACGACTACGTGGAAAGCTAGCTGAGGAGAGGGAGATGATGAACTTTAATCTGCAGTTCAACAAACGCACAGCGGGTAGGTAATAATACGTTGTGTGTTTGCACCAGTTTGAGGCACGGGGGGGAGACATCTCAGGCAGAATGCCACCTAGTGGCACACTGGGTGACAGCTGGGAGAGAAAACTGTAAACAGAGATGGGAGGGGAGTAATGATAGAGTCGTACCCCAGCTGTAGTCAAAGTCGTTCTCTTCCTCTTTCTCCAGAGAGCTGAACGGCAGCGGTGGTCTCTCTGGAACATCTTGCACCATATCTATGTCTGTCTCTCCAACGTGGGGCATCTGGGGCAGTTCCAGGAGTGGGTGAAGAGGCAAGGGAGTCTTCACCACGTCCCTGTGTGCTGACAGCTGGGGCAGTAAAGAGAAACCAGCTATACTGGCAGACTAATTACGACTGATTGGCAAAACTGGACAAAATTTTGAACGATTCTGCCTGTCTGCTCCAGGGGGCGCTATTCTGGAACATATTTAGCCACCATGTGGTGCTAGCAATACTGTATAATCACATAATTATATAATCATATAATGTTTGTTATTAATATATACTAAAGCTGTCATATCTTGTTCATTTAAAGTGCTAAATGCAATACTTTAAGACTTGTTAAGACATACTTACATGCTGCTTATAAATATTCTATGAATGCATTATGAAGGTGCACTAAATGCTCTACGAATGCATTATAAAGGCATTATGAAGGTGCAGTTAATGTAAAGCGTTACCCAATGTTATATAATTCATAACAGGAAATACAAACATGCAGATGTGACATTGAAGCCCCACAGACCTTAAATGGGGCGGGACTGAAGGTCTTAGCTGGGGAGAGGCGAGAGAATGGCCTGCACTGAATGCTGGACTCCTACAGTAACAAAAATAAAATCATCTAAGAGGATACTGTTTTTAATAACAGTATTAATGCGGCACCACTAAACATCTGAGTAATGAACAGGGAGACATCCTGACACACGAGGAAGATGCATCTACGATCCTCACCGGGCGATTATAACTTGGGTTTAATCCATCGACTTCCTCCTCTTCACTGACATCTACAGCGGGAGGCTGTTTGAAGCATTTCAGCAAGTTACACAATTATTTAATCTTAAATGGGACATATTTAAAGGGAATTAGCTGAAAAAAAGACAACAGTAAAGATCAGATCATTTAGGTATATGTATAATGACGTTATTTCTAAATATCAGTGTTTATCTTGGTATGACATGGTGCTGACATGATAAATGAGTACTTTCATTCACGCGCCACGTCTTCAGTGACAGACAAACAATCTTGAATTTCAGGATAGAGCGTGGATGTTTCTTGCCTTCATTTGACAACCGCGATTGGCGTCATTGTGAAGGGATCTGATTAACTAGAGGAGCCTTAAAGTGCCAGTATCAATTTAACACTGCAAATGTTTGTACAGAGACCACAGCAACACTCTCAGTGCTAAACCAACACCAGGAGGAGGGGAAATGCACGGCGAGAGCCTGACCTCTGGAGGAGCAGGGGTACGGCCAGGCGAGGGCGGGTCAGGGCCTGGACACGGGTTCGACTGCAAAAAGGGCAAAGGCGGCTTCTACGAGCAACACAGGGCATCCAATTTAGAGGATAACCAGGGCAATAGGATAGAAATAGAATTCAATAAGGATCTGCTTGTGGAAACATCCATTACTCAATAAGCATAGTGCAGCACAGGTATGGAGCTGTTAACATCAGCTTAATGCTCAGGAGACATAAACTGCTTAATGCAAACTAATAGTTATATTATTTAATTCATTATTTTAATATGACTTTTCATTTGTACATGACAGTTTTTAGTTTTAAAAAAAGTTTAGAAAACTACAGTCATATTTATGCTTAATTTTTTTCATTTTGGATTACATCATAAATGAATATATTGATTCAAATTAAAGATTAAATTAACCTATTACTTCTGGCCGGGTTGTTAAATTGAAGCATGTTAAAATATGCGCAACTATAGAAAATGTTTATACACGTGATTAAATGTGCAAAATACTTACACCCATTTATACCTTTTTACACTGAATAAATAGCGCTTGCAATTTCAAGCATTTGACAGACTGCAGTGAAGGTTTCAGTCTGACGGTGAAATTAAGCACCCCAAACCATTATACATCCCAAAACATGAAAGAACACCTTTACAAAGGGGCCAGTGATCAGCAAATTAAGGCTAAGCATTAGATTATGCTGATATTTACACATTTCAATGCCTAGTGGGTTGGCAGAGGCCTACAAACCAAAAATGGAGGATCTTTATAATGTGGATCAGGGCTGGATAAATCATAATTGAATTTTACACTTATTTACATACATAAAGTGCACGATTGTCCACTTGAATCTCTAAACTGGGTGATAATAGGTCGGCTTAATAACACATACAGAATGTGTAAGGGATTAACACGCATGACTGACGAACAGAGGATTTAACATTGTGGGGGTTTTGCACTCCGCTCTGTAACTGGGGGGGCTGAGGGACAAGACGATAGCGGACAGTGTGAGCTATTACGCAACCGTGAAGAAAGGGGTCAGTAGAGAGCCATAATGTGCGTCACGTGACCCCGAGAGTGACGATTATTACATCGTTAAACCTGAGAGCAGACCCGCGCTCCCTTCACATCTGCCGCTTGCTTCGTCTTTTTTACACTCCAGCAGAGTCCTAGGTGAGTAATCCCGCTGTTATCTTACGACATTCATCAACATCCGATGGCAGTAAGCGAAGTATCCGTGCTGCTAATTCCGATTAGCATCGCTAAGCTAAGGCAGCCAGCACCCGTCCAGGACGGCCAACGCCGGGACCTACCGGAGCCCCCTGGGCCACGCTCTGTACCAGGAACACCACGGGGTCCCCGGCCTTGCGAATGGCCTCCACCGCCTCCTTGTGACTGGCGCCGCGTAGATCCCTCCCTCCCACCTGCAGCATAAACAGAAGAGCGCTCTTAAATACTTGAGTCTGTTGGCGCTATCAGGGACAGAACCAGCAGAGTGACAGAAACTCGCTATTGCACCTTGGGTAATATTTCAGCATTAGCTGGACTATAATTACATGGCAGGGCTAGAAAGCTTTACGCTAGCCCGTGACCCTCCTAGTAATTAGCTCAAGGTTGCTATAAGCGATGTTGGAAGGGTAATCAAAATAAACAAGGGGGAATTAGACTGCTGATTTAATTCGGCACCAGGGTTATTAAGTAAGGAATGGAGTGCAATAGGAATGAGTCGTCCCAGGAGGACAGCGCCCCCCCCCCCCAGTGCTACCTCCAGGATCATATCCCCGGCCTTCAGGGTCCCACTTCTGCCCGCAGGACTGTCCTCCAGGATGTGCTTGACGAAGATGCCCCGCATGACCTCACCGTTGCTGAGACGCCTGCCCATCCCACGGCCGCCCAAGATGCTGATGCCCAGGGACTCGCCCGCCTCCCTGCGTAGCTTCACCCTTGGGAAGGTTATCCGTCAGGTACCAGGGGGGTAAGTGAGGGGCGGGGTCTCAAAGCATACCAGTTGAAAGCTGATTGGCTCCCAGAGTGTTCCCTCCCCTGTCACTCATCGATTCAAGACATACCATTGGCTAATGATAAGGTTGGACCCTCTGTATGAATTATGGCCAGTCTTATGCCCCCTACCTTAAAAAATGCTAGAATCACCCCAGCACTAGACTGAGTAGAAAAAAGACAGATCTTTAGTGATAGCAGCATATTTGGTGGATAATTGGTGAAGCATGGCTGGCTACAGTTGACTTAACACGGCCCAGTTAGTTAGCGGATCTGCTTACGTCCTGGGTTGGTTCCAGTCGAGCTGGGCTGTGTCTGATTGATGGCTGTTCTCTCCGACGCCTTCTTCCTGCTCTGAAATCTCAAGGACATTCTCGCTGAGGAGGCAGAGCAGAAAGCAGACAGCCTTAGGCTGACCCAGCAGATACATCACAGTAAAACTACTGTCATCAGTACCTGTAAACCACTTATATGTCACTACCACTCACTCTGGTGAACTGGTGAACTGAAACGTTTGACATCATTACTTCCAGTTGTTAAACCTAGTAAACGAAATTAGCATTTGATTTGTTGCCCGGTTCGTTATTAAGCAGATAACAAAGAGAGCTCTTTTACAGATTCATTTATCAATTTCTATCCACCGTATACACACCTTCAACTAAAAACAAATCATTACCTTGCAGATCTAAATGTGATACAAACGTACTTTTTTCCCCATACACGTAAAAAAATGCTGACTTTACTGAAAGGAATTTTCCACCCAAGCCAGTGGTTATAACAGGTCCAAGCCAAAAAAAATGAATAATTACATTTAAAAAGCAACAAGAAAGTCACCCAAAATAGAGGAAGGAGAAGAGCTAGATAGATATTTCTGATTGAGGGCCCAACGGGGTGAGATGCGGTGCTGTAAATGCAATGTGTACAAATTAAAATGCGAGTTGCATTTCACAGTGGACATGTGGGGGGTTCTCAAAGGGGGGGGAGGTTCTCATGAATATTTTTTGGCCCAAAAGATAATAATGGGCTATCATTTTCATGAGTGATTGTGGCAAGACATGGCAGGATTTTTAAGAAGCCTCTTTGTGTATGTGGAGTGCCTGTATTTACTATCAGAGGGATCAGGAACACCTCATGTTTACAAGCCCGTTGAGAAATGCTGAAACCCTGCAAATTATCAGATGAACACGGCAAAATAAGTGAAAGTCCTTCATGTTTTTCGGGCTACAGCATTAAACCCTAACAGAACCACTGCACTGAGTACATTCCATTTTGATTGCAAGCAACACTGATTTGTAGCCTATTAACCCTTTCCTTTAACCATCTCTTTGCCAATTCTATATGTAACCAGCTAAATCTGATATTTACTTTCAGTTTCTCTCTTTGAGAAGATTTATGTACGAATGAACTGCAAAGGAGTTTAATGTGAGCCTTCACTCTTTTGTGTAAGTTAGCGTTCGAATTTTAAAACAGTAAATAGATCAAATTTTTGTAAATAGATCAGAAAGTCTTGGGGACTGCAAATGCAAATAATGTCGCAAATGTATTGGGTTCACAAAAAAAGTTAACCGACACGCAATGTTTCACATATCTGCGCATATCTTCCATGCAGACATTTCCAGTTTATTAATTGATTTTTGACTCAAACAGTCATGTTCTTGTTATTTTATGTTATTTTAAAGGTGTCTGGAAACACCCAATTAGACAGCATGACAGTTAACTTTTTTTCACTCAGAATAGCTCTTTTGGGTTTATATGAGTGTTTATATTGTGTATCTGTCTTATCAGGGTGATCATTTTTGGTAAAGATGTGTCCAGGTGTGAAAAGACTCCACTGACCAAGGTCTGTGACGCCTCCGTCTTTCCTTCACCTCCCCTTTAACTGATCATGCACTATTGTAGTGACTCACCGCGGCCAATCAGTCACCCGTCCAGCAATCAGCCAGAGTTTTCACAAGGTGTAAACCTGCAGGGTTTTTCACAACTATCTGCCGGTCCGGCTTTTTGAATAGAGGAAAATCGCCACGGCGACCATCGCTCACCGCGTGACGGGAGATGCGTCGTCCGTAGCGTCGGCCGCCTGTCCCTGGGCGAGCCTGGATATGTAAGCCTCCAAGAACTCCGCAGGTACGTAGGTTAAGCTGGGGACACAGGTGACGCAGACCTCGCAGTGAGAGACCCAGCGGCCTGCCCAGGCCACACCACCACGTGTCACCCGCGCATGCAAACTCTCCCGGAATCATGAGCAGAATCTTGGGGAGTTATGGAACGTTATGGAAGTGGACCCTGGGACATCCATAGCTACACAACGCATGCTGATTTCAGCAAGGAGCTTAGTCAAACTTAACCATCTGGATTACCTGTTTCTTTTCTTAATAGGTGTAATTCTTTGGAGCTACGCAAACCATCTGATATTCATAACAGGTCTGTGTCCCTATTTTACAGCCTAAGAATATTCAGAAAATGATTGCATGCCTTTGCCATGCAGTTGGGTTGTTCCCTGACTTGCACCCATAGCCTCTGGAATAGGACAAGCAGTTGTAGATAATAGCTGGATGGATGGATGGATGGATGGATGGATGGATGGATGGATGGAGATTGCAATGGGTTGGCACCCCATCCTGGGGTATTGCTGGGATAGGTTCAGGATCCCCACAACCCTGCTCAGAACAAGTGGGTATGGAAAATGAGTGAAAGATAAAGGTTAGGGATTAGTCTTAAACCCATATAGAAGAGAAATTGAAGTTTTTAATATTCCTATTGTTTTATTCCAGATGTTTCAGATACAGAGTCTCTCCAGGATGACAGTCTCCAGGCCCCGTATGACCTTAACCAGAATAAGCCGTTAGAAGATGGATGGATGGACATTTTAGATGCAATTTATTTGAACAATATCATTGTCGGCCATGTAAAAAATAACGTTATTTATGCTCAGTTCAGGCAGAAAATTTGAAAGTATATTTTGCTCAGTCCTTAATGTGTTGACAGTCGAACTAAACTGAATCTAGTGCTTCGAGCAGTAGTGGCGCATGACATATTAGACACGACGGTCGGAAAACACGTATAATATAAATCCTGAATTTCAACGTTCATATTCAATTTGGAAAATAGACTAGCAGTAACCGGCACACATATTCTTCTTTTTAAGGTCGAACATAGTCATGAAATATAGGCCTCTTGTTGTGATTTCCCTCCGTGTTTAAGATATTCCAAGTTCTGCCAAATGGAAAAAGCACTTGATGTAGCCCTAATCTTCTACCATCTGGCCATCATTAGTTTTGAATGTTGCTGCTTATTTTTTTTTTTTTTGGTGGGGGGGTGGGGTACAAAATTGTCTAGCTGCCTCAATCGACCCCAATAGACTTGAATCTCTTACGTTGGTGACACCAGTTAAGTGTACATTGAAATGTTGTCAAAAATAAAATGTTAAGACGGCCTTTTTGTCAACACAAAACTGCCACCACTCATAATGCGGAACTAGAAAATTGCACAATTACCCAGAATATTACTGTTACCCGAAAAATGTCGGTAACAATTCTGTTATTGCATTTTATTACACACTTAAAAACAAAAGGAATATTTGAATGTACGGTCGATTTACATCGGTCACAGTCTTACAATGCGCTGTCAAATCCAATACATTTAACAACATTTTTTAAAGTGGGAATATCGAGATACGTCATTGTGTTGGCGAAGTTACAGAACCAGCTGGGTTCAAATCCTGAAATGGGGGCAATTTGAGGAATTCGCTGGAAGGTTTATGATGTCTGTGTTTTATTAGAATCTGATACCAATTCGTTATGAATCGGCATCCTGAAGTCGGGCATGTTGAATAGCGGTTTGCTGTTCATTGTCATTGGACTCTGAGTCAGCCTCATACTGCCAAGGACAGCCACACATTGAAAAGAGAGTGACAGATACCGTATAAAGCAGGCGCATGGGATGCAAATGTCAAACTTAAACTCAAATGCTGACCCTGAGCAGGAGCCGGATCTCACAGAACGGCGGAGCGGATTTGGACAGCCTGTACCGGGCACAGACTTCACCACCACTGGCCGACCAGAGACCCACCCAGATCCATCGTTCGATAAGCAAAAGTCATAAAGACATGAGAAACGCTATTGGTGAGTTTTCCCCCCCCTCATGCCACATATATAGACACATTCATATATGTTAAGGTTATGGGCTTTAATCTATTAATCCATTCATCTTTTTAAGCACTTCTCCAGCACAAGGTCCATCTGTACTTGCTTGTCCGATTCAGAATCCTGGGGGGGGGGATCTGGGGTCTACGGACACAAGGCAGGGAACAATCCAGGATGGGACACCAACCCAACACAGGGCACACACACACACACACACAAATGGGCAATTTGATAACTCCAGTTAGCATCAGTGTGTTTTCAGACTGGGGGACCAAGATGATGGGGAGAACATGCTCCATGGTGTGAGGCCACAATGCTAACAACTGCACCTCCAGTGCAGGGTTACAATACAAACCTCTAACAAGTTAAATATAAAAATAATTTTGAAAACTGACTTGAATACAATCACTAATTGGTGTGACATTCTTTTTGTTTCACACGGGTGCAGTGATGAAGTTCTGTTGTATAAAAGATTGACTTGCATGTTAGAAAAAGCTTCAGTGGCTTCCCTCTGTAGGTAGTTGGCTGTACATGAGACTTGTGGGCCTTTAATCATTAGTCTGAAGCTAATCTCCACTTGTCTGGCTGTTCGATAAACAGCCGGCCACATAGACCCCCATTCTGTTCGCACTTGGTTGCATGCGGAAGCTGATTTGTGGCCAGCCTGCACGGCTGGAATCGAAATAAAACCTCGCACGGCTCCTGGGGCAGAATCAATCGCTTAACACCTGAGGGAAGTGCACAGAGACTGACGTCATTTGAGAGCGATTATTGTCAATTTTTGCCTTGAAGGCGATTGGTGAGTCACGTACCATCCGCCACAGGTCTCACTGTGAAGTCAGTTAAGTGGCGGGGATTATATTAAACCGATCTGATCCAATTAGCTCCATGTTTTGTGATAGCTGGGATATTTCTGATATGTTTACTCATTTATCTGATACTTTGATGCAAATTGACTTATAGCAGAGGGAAGCATTAAGATTTATGTTTGTTTCTTTGCATTTCAATCCACGACCTTCTCCTTGCTCAGAGGCATAGGGACAGGAAAGGTAGGGCAGGCAATGTCCTGGGGCCCCAAGCTGGGATGGGGGCGGAAGGCCCCGAGGGCAGCCGATTACATAGCACATTGCTACGACAAATCCGCTTTATTTATATATTCTGCTTCTCAAGCAAAGTGAAAGTAAAGGGTGTTTGTGTTATTAATTTACGCTATTAGACTTCACGCTAAAATAACGGTCATAAATTTCACCATGACGGCTGGGGTGCCTTTTTTTTTGCCCCTAGAGTCACCTTGCTAGCACAACATGCTGCTTATTTAAGCCACAGGAGCGACACGCAATCAGTGTGGTTAACACACAACATGCAGTAACATGCAGATGTGTCTCCCGGTCCTTACCTGATATGCGGCCCGATGAGTGAGTGTTTCCTCAGCAAAGCGCGGCCCTCGGCATTGCTCAGGCTACGCGTGGGCTCCTCATTGATAGCTACAATGCAGTCGCCTACACCCAACCGTCCATCTTGGCTGATGGATCCTCCGTGAACGATGGTGCGAATCACCACCCCTGAGCCGTCCTTAAGCGCGCTGACTGTCATCCCTGCCAAACACACGCGTCATGTCACCTGTGGCCTGTACTACGAAGCGGGGTTACTGGCTTATCGGGGTAGCTTGTCGGATTTAAGGTAGTCTGGGCAAAATGTAAGCGAACAAATATGAAGTCCTTTTAAACTGTGGTACCTTAAATCTGACAAGTTACCCCGATAAACCAGTAACCCCGCTTCGTAGTACAGGCCACTGGCATGTGCGATATGCATGACTATCAACGTCGTCACTGTCGTCTGCAATATGCATACGCTGATGTGCGTAGTATCTTACAGCTGGAGATGTTCAACTTGTGGTACGATAACAGTGTGAAAAAAATAACCATAGATATACCATCTAAAGTACACAGAATCCCTCCTAAAAGTGTCAGGCTGCAGGCAGCGGTGCTACTAAAGATTTTGGGCCCCATTAGAGCATAACATATTTGGCCCCCAACCCAGATCAATCGGATTATGTTCCAAATTTTTTGGGGCGGCAATTACTTAGGAGGCCCCTGAATCGTCGTAATGTTCCCCCGGTTTACGGGACCCCAGCTGCAGGAATTTCTCAAAACCGTACGTCTTTAAAGGAATAAGCCAATGACTGTAAGTAAACATCAAATTTAGACCGACCATTTCAGTCGTTACCTTGCGTGAATTACACTTTTCGGCATATTGCTTTATACACAACGTGTTAAAACTGCAGCGTCAGTGAATCTGGGAGGATTTCTGCGCTCAGCATTAGCGCCGCATAATATTCTGCATATTAATATACAGACTAATATCCTGAGATGCACCATGTGGAGTGTGGTCACGCTTAATTGACTGCACTTACCGCGGCAGATAGCATGTTTATAACCTCTGCCGTTTCGATCTGCCGCGCTCTCCGCCCTCGTACGCTACTGACTTGCAGCTATCTCTGAGCTCGCCAAATAAATGTAAGCGTAAGCTAACAGCATATTAATCAGAAATGCGAGTAACGCAACTTAACACCTCAAGCCTTCACCCGATTATCCGAAGACATCTATATGCATGAGTTAGCCAGTCTTCAAAGAGCCTTGTACAATGACAAAATCCAGACCAAAAATACGCTGTTGCTTTTCGATCACTCAAAAATTGTGGCTGAGGAACAGGATGTAGTAGGCTAATAATCTAAATGCAAAGTTATTTTACATGCACATTTGTTCCAAAATGACTCTTTTTAGCTGTTTCTCCCTAGTATCAACCTCTCTAAGAGCACTTTTGAAGTTGATACATTGCTCACTGTTCCTTTCTAAAATCACGAAATAGCTTTAGGCTTAATTAAAAATAGTTCAAACTGATTACAGTCACATTTAAATATCAGCTTAATTCTGTTTGCGGGAAAGAATACGGCAAAATGTGTTTGTACATAATTTATGTCAAACTCAATAGTATGTGTTCCTTAAAAATTAATTGCCTGTATAAATTATAGGCAACTTAAATGATACCTTTGCACGCATAATGACTTTTATTCAACGCGGATTTGTTTCGAGCATCTTAGTGACCCTTCTTGCGTCAGGCAAGAAATGGTCTCATTTTACTAAGCAAATGTTAATTAGTAATCACCTCTGATCTTCCCAAGAAAGCTGGGGAATCTTATTTTCCCAGATTAAACATTACGGACAATTTTAAGAGCTTGAATGTTTTTAATGACACTGGGCCTGCATAGTGAAACGAGATTTGTTGGTCGGTTAGATAGCTTAATCTTATCTTAGTTCACCTAGATTTAGCCTAGACTACCTTAAATCCGACAAGACATCAATCTATGCTTCACGAGACGCCCTGTTGTGCTTTCCTTGACGACAGCACTGTATGAGTTTAGCAAACCCTCATGATTTGTGGCTGTCATTGACTATTCAGTCACTATTCTGCTGTGTCTGGTAACTCAGAGATGCAGGTGCTTGTGTATTACACACATGGAACAAGAACACAAAGCAGCAATAGCAAGCAAGAGAAGTTTGGTTTTAATAAACACACAAAATATTATAATACACTCAACTCTATGTAAATCATACAATGAGCAAATAGACGTTTGAATATTTCCTCATCATATTCAGACCCACACATGTGGACACTGTTCATGTATATAATTTTTGAAAAATAAAAGTGATTTAGCAATTTTATCTTTGCCAAACACCTTTTCAAATAGTCATACTTTAAAAAGATATGCTATTTTTTATTTTAAATAGAAGAGTAAACAAAAAAGCAAAATGCATTAGCTATTATATATCAGAAAGGACACATTAACTGTACATCATTTTAGGAAAATTGTGAAAATATAATTTTCCACAAGTATCCACATGTTTGGTGGCAAATTTGTGATAACATGCTGTCAGCACACAAGTATAATCCATGAAAAACACATTACTGTTGTTAATATATTTATTATTTGGAAACAGATATGCTTTGAGTTTACCGTAGCACGACATGGCTGAAGATATAGATTTTTTCTTTATTAATTTCATTTCGATTCGCATCGTTGGCCGTGACGTAACGTCAGTACCAGATGTGCCACGGTAAACTCGCACACAGCGCTGAAGCAGAGCCCCCATGCCCCCGTACCCAGCCCGGGCCGTTAATGACAGCGTATAAATGGAGACGGATGCCATGCCGTTATTCAGAGATCATGGAAAGATGCAGCCTTGCTAAGCATCGCCATGCCGACCAAATACACACACAGTGAGAAAAGGATCATAAGGAAGAGCAATAACATACCAAGACTAGAGTTGCCCCTGACAACTGTAATTGTCCGCTGAAAATCGCTTGCAGCGGTAACGTCCCGCTTATCGCTTGCCTCCATGTCGGGTGTTTCTGTGTGTCGCCCTTCTTCCTGCATGGGGACGACAATAAACGAAATGAACGTAATCTGTAAACACGGGGCCGCCGTTCATTTTATCGCCACTGCCCCGTTTACGCTGAAACGCGTCCTGTACCTCATTGTTAATCCGCTACTGCGGGGTGAAACACAGAGGGTTCCGAGTTTGGGAAAGAGGCAGCGATTTACACTGATGTTCTCTAATTCGAGTGAAGATTTCTCTGTGTGTGTGGGTTCTGCGTGTTCTCCTGTATCCTCACGGGGTTTCCTGCAGGTTCTCCAGTTTCCCTTCACAGTCCAAAAAGGTTCTAATTTGAGCTGCATTTGGCAAATTGTCCTCAGCTGTGAATGTATGTGTAAATGGTAGCCCGTCCTGGGTTATTCCCTGCCTTGCGCCCATAGCTTCTGGGATAGGCTCGAACCCGTGACCCTGCATTGGACAAGCAGGTATGGAAGATGGATAGATGGATGTGGCTTCCCCACCTCTGGGTGAGAATTTCAGGTCTCGGTGCGTTGTACATACCAAACATCACACCTAGTAATCCATATATCAGCTGTATTACTGCTTATAAATGCTTCCAGCTAAAGGCACGATATGCTTCGGAACTATTGACCATGTGCTGATCTAAGACGTCGCTGGTCGGGACTATTTACATCAAACCCGCTGACTTTGATGACACGGCTCTCCATGCCACCCCCCCCCAACCTCCGCAACTTA
>JAODJW010000050.1:3375384-3418053 GCA_026777045.1 Hyperopisus bebe
AACCCTAACCCTAACCCCCCCCCCATTTGCCCCTAAACGCTGCTCAAGTGGCTAATTCAGAGCGACTTCTCAGAGTGCCAAGCCGAGACCCAGGCTGACCTCCGAGGCACCCTAGTGAAGTATGGCTTCGTAACCACGTTTACCAGAGCACTCGGCTAAAGCACACCGGCGCTGCTCTGTGAGGCTGTACTCCATTGGACCTGCTACCATCCCTGCGCGCCATTAATTCACAGCCCTCGCGACTCTCTGCTCCTCAGAAGGACTGTTTTTCTAGGAATAACGGATGACCAGGGAAAAGCAGGCAGTCATAACGGCAGCTCTGTGTCTGGGACCCGGTGGCAGCTGAGAGCTTGGTAATAACTTACTTTTTGGGAAATATATAAATTTCAGCTACATTAGCTACTTCGGGGATTATTCTGTAGCCATCAGAGTCACAATTAATCCTGATTGTTTCAGCAAACAGAAAATTAAATGTTCTATATGAGGAGGACTGAGGGCTGATAAACTTTGACCTCGGGTTGATTAAAAAAAAATTGTCCTTTCTAAAATATATGTAAAAAGTATTATTGGAAGAGAGGTAAGGAGCGCATGCTGATTACGGCGCGTTGCCACACCCACCACACGATGAATCACCTCAGGGATGAGACCCAAGGACAGCCATGCGGCAGGTGATACCTCAGCACCATAATAAACTGAATGGACCAGTGTGAAGTATTTTTGCTGGTGGCTGGATTATCAGTCCTGCTGGAAATCTGGAAAGTTAACGTCATACCCAGGATAAAGCAACAGCAGGTTAAGGGCCTTGCTCAAGGGCTCAATGGAGTAGGATCGCTCCTGGCATTCACGGGGTCTGAACCAGCAACCTTCCGATAGCTGGCACAGAGCCCTAACCTCAGAACCCCCGCTCCGCCCATTATTGGGAGGGAATATTAAAAGCCAGGGCTTATTATTACTAAAAGGCCTGTAAGATTTGCTCTGTGCAGGGAACAACCCAGGATGTGGGTGCCAAGCCATATCAGGGCAGAATCACTCTCAAACAACACACACAGCTACAGGCAGTTTGATAACTCCAATCAGTCTCAGCATGTTTTTGGACTGTGGGGGGGGGGAAACCCCACAACGACACGGGGAGAACATGCGAACCCAACACACAAGGAACCCTGGCAGAGACTCGAACCCAGGTCCCGGGTGACAGTGCTAACCACTGCCCCACCGTGCCGCCCCCAGACGTTTATCACTGCATCATATTTCTAATCAAACATATTTATCGTTTTTTTTCATTTTAGGGTCACAAAGATGCACGTTTGCAGAACCTAATTCACACATGCTTGCATTGCTGCATAGTTCAATTCATTTCCAGCATCTTAAATTTAAAAAATTTTACTATATTATCTCAATGTCAAGGTACTAAAGTGAAATTTATGGAAAGTCATTCACTGTTGCCACATTATTATGCATTAATCCTAATACCCTTGATAAAAGTACATTTCGGGTTCAGCCTGCGGTGTAATCAAAAATCTGGGCCTTCACAAATGATAAAAGACAGAGGAAACACCTCTAACTGTGCGCCTTCCCAAGATTAGACCAACATTTAAGTGTTTTGCTGTCCCTGTCCCTGCTTGGGGGCTTACCTCAGGCACAGACGTCCGCGTGGGCATCTGGCAGTCCAGACTGGCACGCCAGGTGCTGCCAGGCGCGGCCAGCGTGGAGGCTTGGAAGGAGTCCTCTTCCTTTGAGTAATGAGGATCAAATGTCTTCTCATTCATCAAATCTGCTTCATTTGAGTCCATCTGTAAAGTGTGGCAGGCTAAATCAGCAGAGGAAACATCACCAATCTGCCCAAAGCGGGAAGAAAAGGCACAGACAGGCCAAAATAAACACCTCGGACTCGGACAAGATGTAATAAATTTTACAAAATCAGAAGTATCATCCTTTATATGAATTCAGTCAAAGACTGAAGGAGAATCTGTTGCTGCACAGATGGATTTAGACATGACGTATCACAGACGTACCTACGCAATACAGTGAAAAATAAATCCCATGACACTACAATAGGCACGTTCTAGACACCTAGAGTAACCATATACAATGGCTCCGGGGGCTGGGGGGGTTTCCTGTTTTACCTCAGCTTCCTGACCATGGAGGCGATGACTTAAAATCGAACAAGGCGGCCTCACCTGATTCTCGGATGATGGAGAGTTTGTCGGAAGCAGACCCCCACCCTTCTCCTGGGGCTCCTCCTGTTCTCTCTCGCTGAATTACTCAGGTTAAACTCTGCTGTTTTAACTCACAGACGCCGCCAAATGCCCTCGGAGCAGCGACTTTTCCATACCAGATAAAAAGTAGACGGCTCAAGCTCGTAGACCTTGCTGTCTTGAGCGCTTCGCGTAAAGGGCGATACGTGGCGGCGGGCGGCTCAGATGGCGGCTTTGAACGCGATACTCCACATTGTGTAAATTTCTCGCACATTAAATATTAACGGCATGAAACTGGACGCTTCACTGCAGGCCCTTCGGCGGAATGAAAGCGCATGGGAGCGCTGGCGAAAGCAGGCAACAGGGGGCGCTCTTACCAATATCGGCTTAGTGATGCCAAGCTTCACGGCCCCGGCGGGTGCCCCCTTCAGCGCCCACACCGCCTCCTCCAGGCCAGCGTCTGCCAAGTCGGCGCCGTTCACCGAGACGAGCCGGTCCCCTGGGTAGAGGCGCCCGTCGAGGTCCGCCACCCCGTCGGGCACCAGTGAGCGGATGACTATCACTGTCTTTGCCAGGTCTGCGGGGTCCTGCGACAGATGCACGCTGTGATGACTAATTATCTCATGACACAGGACTGGAGACACACAGCCTTAATGAAGCACTGCTTCACAGCCACATATGCTCTGAGAACAACGTTCAGCTTCATCTTGCCGGCCTGACTGCCGACTCGTACCCACAGATTTATCTCAGCCGGACTTTATGGGCTGAATTCCGTACAGAAAAGTAAACACGGCTTCCAAAAACACCGCCCGTTACAAAGAGTTACGAGCTGACTGGCTGAAATCGTTCCCAAGTCACACATCATATAGTGTGGCTCCTGCTTTATCTACTATATGCCCCCACCACACTCCGAAGCACTTACCTGATAATCTAAAATGCTGAATCCAAGGCCGGCGTCTCCTCTCTCCAAGTCGATATACTGTATCTCAGTTTCCCACATGACCAGCGGAGAGTCCGCCATCTCCACAGGAACTCCGGCCCCTGTGATGTCGTCCACGTTGGGGCCCATGTCCTTATCTCCCTCGGATCCTTCCTGAAGCTTCAAAGGGTGGATTACGTACTTTGGGATATAGCTCACATCTTTGTCTTATAGTTCTCTAAACCAGCGTTTTCCACTCCAGTCCTTGGGGACCCAGAGACAGTTTTTGCTCCTACTGGGAGATGGGAGGGAGCAAAAACCTGGACCGGCTGTGGGTCTCCGGGGACCGGATTGGGAAACGCTGCTATAAACGCTCGTCCAGATGCTGTCTGCCTCCGTCTCTGTTTTGTTAATTTGCTCTTCTCAGCAGAATAATGTTAATGCTGCGGGTGGTCATTGGGTCAAATCCCATTGGGCCCCTGACCAAGGCCCTTAACCCCCAACTGCACCAAGAACTGTCTGACTCTTCCTACACCACTTTGGATGAAAAGTCTCTGCAAAATAAATAAAATGCAAATGTTTTCTGTTTTCATTTTTTTTCCTTACATTCCTTCGGCATTGTGTCGTGACAATGATTTTCGTACGCCTTCATTTCAGAGTCGACTGTAAGGACATTGCACACTGCCTGAAATGTGCACAACATTAGTGGGAACTACAAATATGAGCACAATCTCTACTCTTCGCTGTGATGGATGGATGAACAAATGCTAAATGGCTATTTGTGGCACCTAAAAACATCTGTGAGGCGATAAAAATATCCTATTATTCAATCAGAGTTCTGAGTATCAAAGTCATAATCTGATTACACTGATTAAAAAAATTAATAATAAGCAAAATGTAATGATAAGTAAAATGCACAAACACAACTCAGACATGATCAGTCGACAAGGATGACTAAACCTTGTCAGGTTCTTCATCAGGGGACGGTTCCTCTGCAAGGCATTGGTCAGCACTGCTGTCACTCAGCCCAGATTTGGCAGGACTACTTGTCACCATGGACACACTTGCTGGCAGGCCCTTCAGGATGTCCCGCCCCTCTTCTGTGCTCTCACCAAAGAGGGAGACCCCGGTGACCTAACACAAGCGAAGCGGCACGAGAGCAGAGTGACCAGCCCTTTCCCCTGCAGCCTTCACGCTCATCTCATTAAATCGCTTTCCCAGATGCATCCCATAACCGTATCCTAGAGCTAATCACTTGGATTGTCTCTCCCAGACTGCATCGTTGAATCCGCAGTTTCCTGTCATCCGACCCTCATGTGTCAAATAAAATGCAAACAGCAAAACCTTAAAACTAAAATACGACATGACACAAATATTTCTCATTTTATGTGAGTACATGGGTAAAACTGGCCTTTGCAATTTGCGAAACAAAGGCGGTAACTGAATATTCTTGATGGCGATCTGAACCTGTGCAGATGGTTCATGTGCGGTTCAGGAGCACTGACCCCCATCGGCTTCTCCTCAGCGCACGGCTCTCCGGTCAGCCTTACGGGGCCCCCTGGCATAGCTGAGGCTTCGTAACGGCGCCGCCCTTCTGGCTGAAAACTGATGCTCTTCCTGCCACTCCCATGATGTGCCTCATCCTGACCCAGCTGGCGTCATAACACAAAAAAACTAGCTTTTTTTTCGCACATTATTTTATTCGTAAAACAAAATTATTCTAAAGCCGTTACAAAATATTACACTAGATTCCTGCTTGTAAACCCGCTTTGCCAATCACACCCCTAGACCGCTAACAGCAGCATGACTGATTACGCAATAATGTAAGTGATGAGGGAGTGCTCTTCGACTTGACGTACGGTAGCTTTGCGTTCAAGGACGCTTTCCAGATTTCCATCTTCTGCAGGCATGGTCAACGTCGCCCCTTGAAAGAAATGCATAAACATTCTGTCGTTATCTCCGTTCCGAGGCTTGCCTTTAATGAGGCAGAACGTGCGAACATGTGTGCGCATACATTTGCATGTATTTCAGCGAGACGTACATATGTAAACGCTCTTTGTCAGCAATCACATGGAATTAGTCATATGTAAATCCGGCAGTTTTCTGAAATCTTCCTGCTGGCTTCATTTGCATTCCTTGGGGAACTTATTATATAAAGTGTGTACGTATTCCATTTGCCTGTCTGTTTTCATTAACTGACCATTAGTCTAAGACGACAGTAACCGCATAACTTAATAAGAGGTGCACTACGACCTTGTGCATCAGGCTTTGCCTGGTCTTCAGCAAGGTTGGGGCTGGGAGACAGGCAGAATCGCATAACACATAAAACAATGACATAAAACTTATACACATCAAAAATCGTTAAAATTCATTTCGATTTAATGTGACATGGGGAATTACATCCACCTATGTTATTTTCACTCATCACACCTTTAATTAAGACACTTTTGAAGTTAATTATACCTGATCAGCTGTTTTTTATTTATATATTTTTTTAAGTTTAGGTTCATCTCACCTTCTCTAGGGGTTGCTATGGGAGAGGCATAAACTCTCTCTGTGAAGTTTCAGGAAGTATTTAAATTTCCACCGCAGCCATTCGCTGAAGCTGTACAATGTGAAGGGCTACCAAACACAAAACAAGGGCTATCTTTGCTAGCACCGGCTTTAGCATTTAGCGTCACGTTAGCGCATAGTACCCAGTGCTCCACCCAGGTCCACACCATGCAGCCTGGGCTGTTTGCCGTTTGCCACCCTGGTCGACGGGCCGGGTTCTAGGGCCGCAGGGGATGCTGGGCCATCCTCTAGTCTGAGGGACCGCCTTAAGGGCTTCAAGACCACGGTTTGGCTTGTAGTCCTTAGGAGCTCAGTGACCTGCTGGTTACTGTAGCCCTGGATGCTGGTCCCATCCACCTGTGGGGGCAACCGCACATGAGCGCACAGCCTACAGAGTACCGGCCACAACAGGCCGCTCTGCACGAAAACAAAAGTGCGCAGTGAACGTCTTCAAAATGGCCGCCACGAACAACGGTTACCAAAACAAAACAGCTGGGTAGCTGCCTCATGCTCTCACTTGTGGTTAGACTCTCAGCACTTGTTTTTTGAACCCAGCCGTTTAATATTCAGAAGCAGTAAGCAATTATACCATAGTCATTGACTGTGCAACATTTGAAAAAAAAAAAACAACAACACGAATGCTGATTATTGGAATACTCTGTATGTAATATGCATGGGGAAGCTGTAATTTTGACTGAAACGCAATCAACTTATTAATCAAGTCTGCAGTTACCTAATGATCTGCTGTCCATGCTCATTAAGCCTTTGTTTGGGTCACAAATTATTGATAGCGATTTGATCACTTAGAAGGCAAAAGGGGAATTAATTAAACCTCACATTGTCACACAAGCCAGTTAATGTATTCATATAAATCTAAAGTGGCTTTTAATTGAAAATCTGCATTTATTAAAAAGAAAAATAGATGATTAAGGGATTAAAATGATCCTGCAGAGACACTCACCGCTATGATTTGGTCGCCGACATGGATCTGGCCATCTTGCTCGACCTTACTGTCTTTTGTTACACTCTTCACAAAGATGCCAAGGGATTCTGTATCAAGGATTTTGCAAAAAAAGCATCACTGGAAACTGGAAACTGTACATTAAAAAACTAAGATTTACTATATTTTATCATTGCAGTATGAGCCATTCATTAAGACAAAAAAAACAAACTATACTGTTGGTCGTAATTAAAAAGTCTTTGGATGTTAAATAACAAATATAAAACAAATAATTCATTTAAAATAAAATAATCAGTAGCATAAATAGCACAAATATGGCTTATAAACTGCATAAAAGATGAAGCATCATTACCAGTGCTCTCCTCTGTGACATAACTGGCGGCTGTGATTCCTAATCCTTCAGCATTTTTAATGGGCTCCACATCAAACGTGTCCAGCTGTTCGCTGTCGTGAACCTGTTACGAGAATGAAGACACGCGCCTGAAAGGCCCTGGAAAGGACGCACATCTGGAAGCAGCCGGAAACCCTCCCCTGACGGGAGGAACGATGCTGATCGCTACGCTGAGTCCCTCCACGCTGCTCGGATTCAAAACGACTCCTACGACACTTCCTGATTATACGGTATATCCCACTGGCCATTCTGAAAATTCTTTGCATAAAAGCAGCGGAATGTTCTAGAGGTCACGCGACGTACCGGCACATCCCAGAGTCTCTGGTTGCTCAGCAATAAGAGGCAGCGCCATTGAAGGATGAGCAGTGGTACCTGTGCTCACCTTTGTGGTCACATGGGTGACGCACCATGGCCACCTGATTGGTGCTCATCCCTGCCCAGTGTCCCCAGACCCCCCCAAGCTTAAATACCAATCCTGATGAACAGTGGGTGTCATATCTCTTAGTTCCCTCTAAAATGTGCATGGAAGTTAGTCTGCTGTCCAAACCTCTAGGTCAGTGTTTCCCAATCCGGCACTCAGAGACTTGCAGACGGTCTATGTTTTCACGCTGGGAGCTCGGAGGTAGCAAAAACCTGCACTGTCTGGCAGGGAGCTCGGAGGTAGCAAAAACCTGCACTGTCTGGCAGGGAGCTCGGAGGTAGCAAAAACCTGCACTGTCTGGCAGGGAGCTTGGAGGGAGCAAAAACACAGACCATCTGTGGCTCCCCGAAGACCTGTTTTGGCAGCACTGCTCTAGGTAAACGGCTAAAGCATACAGCAGTATAAAAAGATGTCTTCCATTTTTCATGTTACCAAAACCCACTTACCAAAAGCTTTCAGATCTTTAACGGAAACTAAATAAATTAGCACAAAACTCTGATGTGTTTATGTAACACTCAGTGCCTTCGCATGTCCCCATACACTCCGGAGTTGGGTCTGGCTTAGGCACCATTAGCAGTGAGTTGACTGTATGCGGACACCTCCTGCAGTGACTGATCAATCCCTCACAGCGCTAGGGAGGAAATCCGGCCCACTGCTCCACACTGCAGCGTTTCAGCTCAGTCCCATCTGTTAGTCTACAAGGTGTTAACATCTCAGTGGGCTTTTGCTCTGGGCTTTGACTAATTCATCCAATAAATCAATGATTGTTTTTTTTGTATTGAGCCAATCTGACATTGACCATCCAGTTTGTTCCCAAGAATTATCCCGTTGTATGACCCACCCGTGCTTTAGGTTTAGCTCCCACCTGCACGATCTAGTTCTCCGGCACAGTTCAGATTGAGCAATTCAGGTCCAGATTGAAGAGGTCATCATTAAACCATGACCCTGCCATTATCATGCTAAGAGTTGGTATGCGATGCTTACTGAGGAATGCAACCATTGGGTTTTGCTGGATATGATTGGGTCCATTCCAGCCAAAAGTTCCATTCTTGACACAACATTCCTCCAGATCATTTCTGGCAAGCTTAGAATGGCACTCACATTGTCTGCAGTGACCAAAGTCTACCGCCATCCATGCCTGTCTTATATTTTATATAAAGGGTCCCAGGATATCTTGCTAGTGTTATTTGTGATACCTTGGCTGCTTCTTATTTTGCTACTGGAGTAATTTTGTCAGGCCAGCTGTTTTTGAGGAAGATTCACTGCGGAGCTTTGCACAATGCTAAACAAAAACGTGTAGGTCCTGTTTTACTGTTGATTGATACTTTTCAATAATTGATTTATTATTAAGCGGACACATTGTCCCACTTATTTAGCTGAATACTCTTTGGACAAGTTCAGGGTTGGTGCCTTACGAAGGGGTACAAAACAAATCTGCTCGTGAAACCGGAACCATCCGTTTTCCTCCATGTGCCCTACCCAATTTATCAATTTAAGCTATCCTATTAAAATTTACGTTTTTAATGGTACAATTTCCGACACGGCTACCCAAGAAGCCGAGAATTTATTATTCTGTTTCTTTTTGTGTTTTTGCACTGAATCATTCCAGACATAAATCACTAGTCCAGACCTCATCACATCTTCTGCGAATCGTTGCAGGAGCGCAGGAAAAACTGCACATGCAAGCGTAGCCGCTTGTGCTGGAGGCGGGCCTAGTTAACCTTTGCCTGGTTTTTACATGTTTATTCCGCCCCTCTGTAGTACCTGATCAGCTGCTCCACCGGGAAAGATGACTTTGACCTTCACTGGCTTTGTCGTCTCTGCCTGTTCTGAGGCACCCTGCAGGGGGCAGAAGAGGGAAGCAAGCAGCTCATGGGACTTTTACTTACACAAAAATGTTCTGAGGGCAGAACAAAAAATGATTGGTTCAGAGAGACATCCAATCAGATTGTAGAGGAGGTAGGTACAAGCAACTAGAGGTGGGACAACGTCAGACGTCTTGGTCCCGCCTCCTCTAGCTGCTTGGACCCACCTCCTCTACAATCTGATTGGTTGTTTCTCTGAATCAATCCTTTTTCATTCTGCCCGCAGAACATTTTTGTGCAAGTAAAATTCCCACAAGCCAGGAAGAAGTGCTACAGTAAAACACAGAAGGGCAGACCAGCCAATGAAAACACCTATTTTCAGAGTCGCATTTAACAGAAGCCCACACTGTACTCCTGTTATATAAGAGTAATATTACTACAACCATTCAGTCCTTTAAACTTATTGAAATGTGTTCTATATACACACACTCATTGGCCAGTCTATTAGGTATGCAACTGAAAACCCACAGCACCCAGACGGGGACAAGAAGCTCAGTTATAGTTTGGCTAAGCATTGAGATCGTTAAGGCGTAGGATTGAAGCGATTTCAAATGTAGTGTAACTGTTGTTGTCTGACGCGGTGGCTCCAGGATCTCGGAAACAGCCATCCTCCTGGGACTTCCGCACAGTGCTGGAGTCGAGCGTTTGCAGATAATGGTGCGACGGAACAAATAATATCAGATCTGGGCCGGTTATGCGGCTGAAAACACCATACTAATGAGAGAGGTCAGGGGAAGATGGCCAGACTCGTTAAAACTAACAGGAAGGTCACTAGTGGGAAAATAACAGCTCAGAACAACAGTGGTGTGCAGAATGGGCTCTCTGAACGAACGACTCATTCACCCTTGAGGCAATCCTGGAGGAGAAAGTGAGTCCTACCCAGTAATAGTTAGGTGTACGTAATAACGTATCCATCGGGTGTGTAATATTTGTCATCTAGTGTCAACACGAACAACTCCAAGGAATGTGTGTCAAATACACTTCTCACAAAACCCAATTTATCCTCTGTGTATATTTTCTTTGTACTGGTCCTCTTCTACTGGCAGCAAGTCCCCAGTTGTGGGTCTTGGTTCTAATGCTTTGAAATTACTACTAAGAGGAAAGCTGTCAAGTTTGCCTGCTGCCTCGGATGACTTTGTATAAGTGTGTTGCCTGCTTGGCTGAATTCATTGCAACATTCAAATGCAATAAATCTAATGGCAATCATCAAAGCTATAATTGATTTCAACACACACACACACACACACACACACACACACACGTCGGGTAAATGTATCTTTTTAGGGGACGCTCATTCATTTCTATAGGAAAAATGCAAAGTACAAGAGTTTTTGCATTTTTAGTTTTTTCATTGCAGTCACAGATTTTTATAAAGTAGAGTTTTCCTTTATGGGGACCAGTTTATTTATCACGTTGTGGGGACATTGTGTCCCCATTAGGTAAGGTATACCCGTTCACACAAACACGTGCACGTGCACACACACACACACACACACACACACACACACACACCCCGTGTGTGTGTGTTATTAAATTATATGTGTTAAACCATATTTATCTTGCTATTAAAGATTTCTAAAGATATTTCCAAAAATATAGGCCTACATATATTCCACCTTGTTAAATAATTAATCATTTCAGTAAATAATTAATTGCTTTTAGTTCCTCAGTGATTAAAGTAAATTACTTGTACTGTAAATTTATATGGATTTAATTCAGATTATAGTAAGTTACCGATTTCTTTATTATTAATTGTAAATGTAAACATATTCCTCAAATTGCGCAAGGTTTGTGTAGCAAGGCCGAGGAATGCCAGCCAGTCCTTAAATAACATGACCGACTTTGCTTAAAACATGCAAAGAACTTATCAAGTCCATTTAGTTAAGAAACCAAATCCCAGGAGTCCTCAGGTTCATGAGGGTCCAGGAGTGTCAACCCTGCACTAATCCCTCCAGAAAAAATGTGGGACACTGACTCAACAACTTCTTCCGCGATATATCCCTTCACCAGTGAAGTAGACCGTTTTGATTAAAGGTACAACAAAGAATATATTCACGTTTAATTCTGTTAGCAGCCTCATTAATCCTCGGTGACACGTGCGGTCACAGGGACACGTGAGGTCATAGCGCTAGGAAGCTAATGTTCACCGAATGATCACGGAACAGCATGGAAGGTTGGCTCCGCCCGCCCCCCACCTTCTCCAGGGCTCCCTCCTCGCCATGGTGTCCTGACCCCATGCGCAACACCGCCAGGCTGCCCAGGTGTGGGACGGGACCTCTGGTGACCTTGAGAAGGACGTCGTCCGCGTGCTCCTGCGGGAGGTCACCGGCCTTTTCTTGTGTGACCGGCTGGCCCATCAGATGCTCGCTGGTAGCTAGGATGTCCCTCAGCTTCCTGCAGGCATGGAAGGTCGACAATGGGCCCAAGAAATCACACGGCATCACGGCAGCCTACAGTTTGCAATACGGAGTCAGATGGGCCATAATTCATGCAGAGACACCAAACTTGTGTTTAGCCAATGATGTGTTTTTAATCAAGGAGTGACAGGGGAGGGGCATTCTGGGGACCAATCAGCTTTCAGCTGGAGCCAGTGACCCTGTGGCCCCGCCCCATATATCAAAAGACTGTTTATATACCATGATATAATTAAGAGTGCTTTCCCTATGAAAGAAAACACATAACTAACCCGTGATTTTTGCCCGAAACCCTCCTGCTTAAACCAGGGGTCTCAAACTCAAGTCCTGGGGGGCCGGAGCCCTACACAGTTTTTGATTTACCTTCATTAAAAAAAAAACCTGATTCAACTACTTACCTAATTACCACATAGCTCTTGAGCCAAATCAACTTCTGTTGGAACAGGGAAAGAACTAAGCTAGGTAGGGTTCCGGCCCTCCGGGACTGCAGTTTGAGAACCCTGGCTTAAACTGTGATGTTCCTCCACCTAACCATGAGGGAATACCTGCTCTCAGCACTGCCCAGCTGAACATCTGGCAGAAGGACACCTGGATCCCTCTTGTCCTCGCTCCTCTGACTGACCACGGCAAGACCCAGCCCCTCAGACGGACTCCTTGGTAGGTCAACATCCGTCACGTAGCGGCCCTGTCCGACAGATGTTTACGGCCCCTTAGCGACCATCATTTAATAACCGTCCAGAGGAGGAACGTTCAAGCGACACATGAATTACTCTAGGCAAAACCTTCTTTGGTACTCAATGTAACGCTGACACTTTCTGTTTGAAGTCAGCAAGAATGCGCAACGCGACCAAGAAAGTTTGAGAGCTCCATGAAAACCAGCTGTAACATAATGAACCAGGCCCGCTGTCTAGGGGGGACAACTGGGGAAATTTTCCAGGGCCCAGACCCAGGGGGGGGCCTAAGAGAGGGCCCTCACGGGAGGGGCTGCACATCAGGGGGGCTGGTTGAAGTAATTTTGAACCAGGGCCCTGGAATTATACACGACCCCACAACAGACCGTAAAGAGAACGTTGTTAAGTTTCCAGCGGGCCGCGTACCTGAGTCATGTGGAGAAAGAGAGGCTTGGGAGGAACCCCTGAGGGGTCGCTGCCCCTCTGCGTGGGTGAAGGGGGCACTGAAGCGTCACCAGCAGCTGCGGGAGAGCCGTCCCGGGGACCCGAATTACTGCTCCCGGCAGAGAGCACCTGAGGGTCGCTGGTTTCGGGTTTCAACTCTGGACAGCTGCTTGATGTAGCTAAAGCGACCTTCTGGATCCGGCGTTGCACAGAGAATCATGAACAGGACATATAAATAGCAAAGAAAACATATATATACCACTTATATTTACATGGTGGGGGTAATGTGTGGCTCGGTGGGTAAGGGCTGTGTCTGTGATCAGAAGGTTATTGGTTCGCATCCCACGGTCAACAGTGATGCTACCGTTTGGCCCTTAAGCCAGGCCGCTAACCCCTGATTGCTCCACACTGGCTGATGCTGCACTCTTCCCGATAAAATGCATGTCGCTTTGGATAAAAGTGACTACTAAACACGATAGCAGATGTGATATTTACGTCATATGCAATTAATTAATTCCTTCAGTGCCGCAAAGAACAAAACTGTGCATGTTGCCCTCAAAGCGTGGTTCTCGGTGCAGAACCTTTCGGAATTGCACGCATTGCTGGCGCAGTCCCAGTCAGACCCTTAAGCAATTAAGGATTGATGAGCTGTCACAAAATATTTACGTAGTGTTTCAATCTATCAGACAAATGGCAGATTGTTTAAGGAAATGTAAAAGGCAAAATGCGTTTCCGACATAAGAAATCTAAGAAAATTAGTCGACTAATCAGCAATGAAAAAAAAACACCGTTTTGGGATTTTCCTACCAAACTGACATCCAAAAATATTTCTCATGACCAAGAAATATCCAGCCCAGTGAAATAGGTCAAACTGCAGAGACAGCTGAATTATGTTTTCAGTAGCAATAATTTAGGCCGTCTATCTTCTGCTAAAATCTCTGTTCCTCATGTGACTTACTGACGCTTTCTGCTATTTTGACTCTCTTTTAATGTTTGTGTTTATGCTGGAAGAAACAGAACAGACACAATAGAACAAAAACCAAAACAAATCAGAGTCTGTCCGCCCAGCGGAGGCTAATGTGAAACGTAGTTGTGAACAACTAACACCACTACTGACCTTCGGTGCAATCCTGCTGCACACTGCATATAATCTCCTGCTAAAGCGTGCAGCAAATAGACAGAGTTCTGTTTTTCTGTTTTTCTCAGTCACCTTACACTGGTGACACGAGGGGAGCCCAAAGCGCGCCTTACAAACAGCTATCAGTCCCTCAGCGCACTGGGAATCCGTTAGCCCTCGGGGCTGCCTTGGTCACCTTGGGTAAGTAGATTACAGTGCCAGTTTGGCTACTGCACATTTAAAGAACCGGTTCTGCCCCGACAGGCTGTTGCCATGGCAACACCCTGCCTGAGTCTGAAGGCTCTTCCCTGTTCAGA
The DNA here is from genome assembly GCA_026777045.1 of Hyperopisus bebe. Classification (NCBI taxonomy): domain Eukaryota; kingdom Metazoa; phylum Chordata; class Actinopteri; order Osteoglossiformes; family Mormyridae; genus Hyperopisus; species Hyperopisus bebe. The sequence continues at coordinate 3,389,653 of JAODJW010000050.1, forward strand.
CTCCTGTCTTAAAGCTGGAAACCAGGCACAAATTGAATCTTTTCTTGCAGCATGTTTTTGCTTAAGATTCTGTCCGGGGTGTACTCCCCACCCAGTCTCCAGCCCGGCCTGAGACAGGATCCCCCAGTTTCCCCCCCTCCCCCTGCGTAAGCCTGGCCAGGATGGATGGGCGAATAGACAGATGTTTCGATTAAATTAACCAGAAAAGTAGTTTTATGGAGTATAGCCTGGATCCTCATCGACGGCGGCGTGTCGCCATGCCCAAACATGCAAGAGCAGAAATCATCTGCTAAAAAAGCGAGTCAGAATGTCACCACACTGACAAAAAAACCTCAAACTCATTCCGCTACCAAATCATTCCACTGTCTTAACAGTGTATAGCATAAATCCAGAAACCAATCTGACCTAAACACTAATTATTGTGGATGATTTTCATTTTAAATAAGATGGAAAACACAGTTTATCTTTAAGTAACCGTTAAAACATCGCTCTCCTGCACCCACCTGGCTGTGGGCCTCTTCATGGGCAGATGTAGACTGTAGGGTGAGAATCTGGTGGAACAGGGGGCTCAGGAGAAGTGCCCTGAGTAGGCTGAGCTTCTCCTCCGTGGGACCATGCCCCCTGGCCTTCAACTTAGCTTGTAGGCGTTCCACGGCCTGCAAGGCATGCTGGGTATCTGTTGGGTCATGTGTCGCATTAATGTGATGCAAGTTTGAATAAAAAAAGACCTTGTGGGAGTTTTACTTACACAAAAATGTTCTGAGGGCAGAAGAAAAAACCATTGGTTCAGAGAGATAGTCAACCAATCAGACTGTAGAGGAGGTGGGTCCAAGTAACTGATTGGTTGGTCCCAACTCCCCTGGTTGCTTGGACCCACCTCCTCTACCGTTTGATTGGTAATCTCTCCAAACCAATCATTTTTCTTTCTGTCCTCAGAACATTTTTGTGTAAGTAAAACTCCCATGAGCTAAAAAAGATACCTTCCAAGTCATGATACTGTAACGCTATTAGGGCTTTAGATTGACCAGGTCTCAACATTATTTACACCAAAGCAGCTGCCTGAGAGTCTTACGACTCTTCCCATAACAGCGGGATTTCCTCACGGCCTAATGAAATTGTCTGTGTGACGGTTTTGGGTCTTCCCTCGAATCTGCGAATATGTGAACTCAGTCGGGTAAGACTGGGCCGCATTGTGGAAACCCTGATGGCTTATGAATGTCAAAATTAGCGTAGCCAATAACAAATTGGGATTTAATGCTTAGATAATGCTGGGACAGTCTCATAAGCCATTTCATAAGCGTCATAACAGCATGAACATAACCGTGTATTTAGCTACAGTTGGCGAATATTGTGGATAGGCTACCAAATGGCAGAGGACTATGGGTATGTAGACTGACAGGTTTTCCTCATCTGGTGACCATTACAATGTTTGCCCCCTGAATTGCATCATGGGAGTATTAAATCACTAATCTGCAGGCAAACTAGACATAAATTATGAGGATTTTTTTTTTCTTAAAAAGCTACTATCATTCCAGTGAAAAGCTTTCTTGGAAGCAGCCGATAATGACATATGATTATCTTAATTTGAGAAATCAAAAAATAAAAAAAACTCTCCGTTCAACAGTACAATTAAAAAAAAGAAGGTTTTTACTTCCTGACTCCAATACTGCCCTTTTCAGAATGCTGTTTGAAATTATGTATAACCCTAAAAATATTATGTAAAACATTGTGCTACTCGTAAAGTGAATTCTGGACTAATGTATTTGCATTCTGACATGACTGGAAAACTGGAAAATGAGCACAAAACACAATTGTGAATGTTTACCACAGCATATAAATTACAAGAGAGTGCAACACAAGCTGAGCACAGAGAGATCGTGGGGTGGCCAAATCTCAGGCGAGGGCAGAACATCACAATAATGTCGCTCTGTTCTCCTCTCTGGAAAATTCCATTCTTTCACTCCCAGAGATTTGGTTACTTTTGTTCCGCAAAGACATCGGGGCGAGATACTCCACAATTTGCAAACACGACCCCATTTAACTTTCGCCGTTTAGTGTCTTGCCCTCTGAAGAACGTCTGGGCTAATCACGTACAGCTGCTATGCTGCTGTACTAAAGAATAAGCCATATCACTAGCATACCTGAAACTGAGGAGATAAAGCAAGATGCCTCATCTCACAAAAACTTTCTTTTCACTAAGCATTTTATTTCGGCCATGGATTTATTTAATTATCTGATAAGTTAATATTTTCAATTTACATAAACATTTCAATTATTTTACTTTATAAAAGACGAGGAGGCATAAGGGATATAATTAACCTTATAATTATATGAAAAAATTGGGAGATCGGGGTAACGTCATTGACATTTTTCTTTTCAGCATGATGTTGATAGCTGGCATCTGGCGTTCAGAAAAAAATACATATTTTTTTTTAAATAAAAGAAGCAGCTTTAAGCAAGACTCACCAATTGCTTCAGTCATTCTATCTGAGTGTTACCAGAGCTAGGCAGAATAACGGCAGTTTTTCATCAAAACCTGCAAAGAGAGCAGATGGTGGGAAACGTGAATACGCGATCCGTGAATGAGCAGTGAACCAAAAGCACCTTCGACGAAAACAAATGCAAACATATGAAAATATATATTATTTTATTTAAGGTGAGTGCAGCATCGACTGCCACTCACTCTGGCTAAGTCTGAGGGGGGAAAATGCCTAATATTTGTGAAGTTTACAAGCCTAACCAGAAATTGGCCGATTCATTCTATATCGGGAAGGACTTATCTATAGCTGCCTGATGTGTTTTGGTGTAATATTTCCGCAACACGCAGAAGAATATTATAATACTCAAAGAGGAATTCCACCCCTCTAAAAATGCAGCCTGCAAATTCCCATTAAGTCAAGAATTCTGTTACCCACTGACCCGCAACTCTTCAGATATACAGCAAATCATATTTGATTTGATTTATTGCAGACACTGATTAATGAATTACTAGCGAGTGGTGCTGATCATTTATCTAAGTCTATTTAGAGTTGGTTATGCCGGTACACTTTAACAAGACTTACTGAACTATGACTGAGAAATACCTCTTACCTTTAAATTTGACAGTTTGTAGTCTAAATACGGTATACAACGCTGAGACAGTATTACACGCAGGTACGGTCTGCATACCAGAGTCTGCCTATACAGGCCTTGATTGTCTTCTAATGCTCTTAACAAGGATTAACATCTACAGATTGCCCTATAACCCACAGTTACGTTAATTGACTTTGGCAGAAGGCTTCATCCGTTCGGTTCTCGTCAACTGCAGACTGTATTCTGTAATAACATTTGTTCGGGCTTTTTGTTGATTTATTTAATGTAGTTTTTAATAAAACAGGAGAAAAGCATTTCTTTATCAAAGTCTTCTGTTTGTGATATATTTATGGCGTTTCAATGCATACAACCGAAAGTAACCTTACGCCAAAATATAAATTCGCCATTAATAATTCATGCTGATGCCTGTTTTATAGTCTATAATACAGTTGTATACGAAATATATTGCACCTTTTATAGTATTTGTCCCTCTGTAAACAGGGATTTTATTCATTGTTCTTAGATTTGCATCCTTTATCTCGGAGCTGAAGAGGATTTAATATACCGACACATTTCCTTATATACGCTCGCATTACTTTAATATAAAATAAGCAGATTTATATCAAAGGGCTGCAAGGCGACGATACAGGTACATTTAGAAAATAGCAACCCAATAAAGTTACGGTCATCATTTAAAGGTGTTATTTTGAAATAAAAGTACGTATTAAAATGCCGCTGATCGTCTTTTAAAGGAGTAGGGGGTGATGCCTTAGGAACTGAGGAGCTGCGCCCGTCCCAACGAAGTCGGATCCACAGGCTGTCAGACTCATGCTTCCTCATTCATTGTAAAACTTGGAGACAATGCAGCAACACGTAAACTTAATAAATTAAGAAAAATAACGCAGCCTAAAAGCATGAGTATCGTCCATAACGCCGTCACGAATTAACTAGTCTATTTCACTTGAACTGTTTTCACAAAGTATCCAGCTTATTTAAAGTAAAAGTAAAAGCAGCTAATTCTAAAGGGGAACTTACACGAGCAGCTCCGCCTGGGATCTCCCGGGTTTCCCGCGGCTATCGGGGCCCGAAGTGCGGTCTCGGGAGCGCAGCAGCGGCTCGGCAGCAGTCGCGTCGCGGCCGGAGTGCCGGTCACCGCGGGGCCGCAGGAGGTGACAAGCGCCGCTCGGCGGCCGCTGCCATAACTGGGGCATTTCGCCCGCAGGCTACGGCCGATGAGTCTTCTGTTTACGGAATATTCATTTTTGCGCTTCAAATTAACAACACGCGTGTTTCCAGAGAACATGAGTGTTACAATCTACCTGCCACCAATATCGTTTAATAATATAGGGCTTATTATAATTAATTATTGAGGTCACCGTTTTACCCTAATTGCTTTAATAAGAAAACTGATTTGATTTTTGTGCCTGAGTTCCAATAGCATGCCAGGAATGTCATTTAATGAAGAAATATACTGCAGATTATCTTTTTCTCCGCATTACTAAATAACAGGCATGCGCATGAGCATGGAAATTGATTGAGCGACTCAGAAACGCAAGCTGGCATTTTTGTTATTTTATAATTGGTTCCATTTGCCCTCAGACGCCAGTTCTTCTTTTCTCCACTTGATGGCACCGTGGCAGCCTGACCATAAAAACCCTTGGCATGAAGGGGAAATAAAGGCATTTAATGGGAAGAAGAAAAACCTCAGGCGGACGCCCTTTACGGGAAAATTTTTTATTGATCTTCTATTTCTTCCACGTTTTGATTGAACGGAGAACGTGTAGTACAAAATCATTTGTTAAAAGCATTTATTAAAACAGGGAGCAACTGTGAATGTATGCTTTGAATATAGGTTATGGGAGTTTTATTTATACAAAAATATTCGAAGGGCAGAACAAAAAAATATTGGTTCAGAGAGATAACCAATCAGATTGTAGAGGAGGCGGGTCCAAGCAATTAGAAGAGGCGGGACCAACCACTTAGATTTCTTGTCCCCGCCTCCTCTAGTTGCTTGGACCCACCTCCTCTAAAATCTGATTGGTTATCTCTCTGAACCAATCTTTTTTCCTTCTGCCCTCATAACATTTTTGCATAAGTGAAACTCCCACAAGCTTGAAGCTACCATAGAAAGACAAATTAATTGAAGTGCAGAGAATAGGGACTGTGGGTAAACTTGAAAGCATACTTGGATGATGGTATGTACCTGGGTGAGTGGAGGTAGGAGGCAATTATTGTGAAAAGCTTGCTGGCTTCTGTTGTATTGGATGGGTTAAGATGTGTGTAACTATCGCAGGTCTAGTGACACAAGTACTGGCTTTCCAGATTCTTTATTTTTCTTAGTGAAACAGAAATAGGTAGAGTAATCTCTTTGTGAGCAGAGGATGAGATGCAGGTAACAAAAACGCAGACAAGCCTATTGTTCCCCTGTCTGTCACCTTCCTGTAGAGGCATCGTGGGCTTTTTGGGAATCAAGAGGAGCTGCCTACTCACCTTCCTGTAAAGCTACCACAGACTAGTCCATTTTGCACCACAGAAGGAAGGGTGCAGGAGTGAAACTTGCGGGAAAACCAAGAAGGGCAGGATGGCCATCTAAGTGAAGGGCAGGACCTCCACCCTGAATGGCTAATTACCCCATTTTGGTGCAACTGTAATGGGTGGGAAGCTTTGTATCTGGGGAAGAGAGATTGTGAGGCAATGAGCACATTAAGATCATAGATGGTTCTAGAACCCCTATTTTTTGTCTTGCCCCCCCCCCCCCCCCCGAAAAATCGTATTTCTAAAACCATTTAGCAATCTGTCTTGCAGTCCTGGACTTTCCTATACATTTCATACCCGTCGCTTGGCAGACTTTGCTGTGGGGGACCCCCCCAAATTTAACCATGTGTTACACTCTAGAATCGCCTCTGATGAGGGCAGTATCTCAGGCTAAAAATCCCAACCTGAGCTTCCATAGATGGGATTAAAAATTAAGGGGCAGGACTGTTGCCTTGCACTGAAGCATTTGGGGGTGGTTGCTATCAGCTGAATGAGACTGGAGTCATTTACAGAAGAGCGATTTTCGCTAGCACAGCTTTTGGGATGGCGCATTTCATTCTTTTATATGCGTTTTTATTATGCAACCAGCATGTATGATCATGTTTCAGTACGAACTGGCCGATTAAACAAGAACAAAAAAAATTTAAAAATAAATAATAATCATAATAATAAAATTTAAAATGGGCCACAGACCGCAAAATCCTGGTTTTAATACAGTACATCCATTGCTGGCTGGTTAGAATTTCTATTATACATTCTGTCTATATAGTCAACAAACCCTTAAGTTTCCTGTAAACGATACTGTAACCTCAATAGAGCGTTTTTGGCTGTGCAGAATAATGGCCTGTGTTCCAATTGTTTCTAGATGTGAATGTGCTGACAGATTAGGGCTGAAAATAAATGGCTAAATAGCAGAAACATCGGTGTGGCATGTTGCCTGACAATGCACTGCACACAGCCAGTGATTACGCAGCTGTTTCATGCTATATTCTTCTGGAAGCGTTTATCACGCTAGAATCCATTTACCCATATGGTGCAAATGGCTTTTGTGGGGAAACACCCTCACGCTCACACACAAACACACAAAAATGCCATCCATTAGGACGATATCAGTTTAGCCGAGAGGGAAATCTTAACAAATAAGCTCTGGGACATATGGCGCAGTGCTGGTACACGACCAGCATCACTGCATCATGTGACCTGTGCAGTAGGCTGATTTATGAAGACGGCAGAAGCTATTCAACGTTAGAAAATAAGAACGATCCGAAGCTGGCGATAAGTAAACATAATGACAAACGCTATGATGACAGCTGATGCGATATGCCGGAAAGAAGAAGGATGTTAAGGATATAATGCAGTTTTTTTTAATGGTTAAGACTCACTGTAGTGTTGGTTACAATTATCTAGTGCAAAATGGGGTGGGGGGGGGGTAACGTTTAGCTTTGTTTCGTCGTCATGGTTTCATGAGACCTTCACACTGGGAACTTTTAGGAGGCTATAACGGTCATTTCACTCAAAAACAGTGACAGATAAAGTTACACTCCTCAGCAACACAGGCAGATGGTGCATAGTCCGGAAATAATACAATAAGAAAAAGCATCCTTCTGTAAGTATAATGGAAGGGAAATGGGAAAGGACTGTAAGAATGGCCGGTTCATTAATCGTTGGAGGAAATGCAACCGAGAGTCATGGAAACAGCTTCAGAGTAACTCTGTGCCTCTTTTTCATACCAGGAAGAAAAAAAATCATCTGCAGCCTCGTGTTCGGAGAACTCTGAGTGGGTCCTTCAAAATAGCCAGAAAAATGTCCGCTAATATGACGACGTGTCCTCCTAGCATCTGAAAGGATGCTAGGATGACACTTATTTGTTAAGACAGCTTATTTGTTAAGATTTCCCTCTCGGCTGAACTAATACCCTCCTAATGGATTACCCCCTTTCCAAAAAAGCACTTCACACCCCTGTTCTGTGCTGTAGAACGTCACCAGACATTTCCACATACTGAAAAGATGTTCATCATCATTATTTTGATTCTTCCAAACAGTTACACTTCCACACAGTTGCACTACACTCACTTTATTGTGACCTCAGCATGCCCAGAGATTAAGCAATAGTTTTTACCAATTAAAAGGCATCGTAGTGTTTTCTGATTTACAAGCTCTTTATGTGTTTTGATAGAAATTTTGCCCATTGTTGAAGAACAAGTTACACATGTCTGAAAAGATCATAGAGGTCCTATTGCATTGTTACTATAGTTCTTACTATGGTGCATATAGACTACATTATGATCTCACCAACAAGCTACAAAAAGGCTTAATCTACATAAAACAAGTTTGACATTTAAGGCTGTACTGCCATTTTAACTCAATGTAAACGGGTTCCATGTGTGTATGTCTGTGTATCTGCCTCTGTAGTTTTCTAAGACTCAGAGTAACTTCAGCATAAAGTTCGTCTGAACACAACTAAGTTGGCCGTAACTCTTGTGGCTGGGGAATCTGCTCTGGCCTCATAAGGGCAGATTTGCTATTTGGTGTATTTAGGATCGGAGGATGCGTGGGAGAAGCAATAAGCATCAGGGGTCCCACAGCTTGTGGGTGGGCCTCTCTTGAAGACGGAAACTTGAGCGGAAGATGGAGAGCCCGCGACTGTGAGCTTGACGCCCGGCGCCGGTGTCACTGGAATGCCGGTGGAAACATCTGACGGTTTGGGTGGTTTGCTCGTTCCAGCTCAGTCAACGGCCGGCGTCGTAAAATAAAGACAATATGGCCAAAGAAGAGGGGGCTGTAGGTGTGCCAAGATGTGAGTCAGTCCACAACTTTCGCATAGTTACATGTTTACGTTAAAATAGTTACTCAATGCTCAGCATGCAAGAAGCTGCTGGTGCTTATGCGGGGATGCACGTGAACGGCGCGCAAGTACGGAATGGCCGTGATATGCGCGGCAATTTTTTTGTCGTATTTATTTTACATGCATTTGCTCTGTTATTTAAGAAATTACCGTGTATTTTAACCCTTATACCGCCAAAGAAGTACGCATTAGCCGTATAAAAGATTAAAATGCACGGTAATTTCTTGCCGTAACAGCGCAAATTTATTAAAATGAGTACGCATTTGCGCTGTTACGACAAGAAATTACCACGCGCATCGCTTTATGGACGGCGAATGCGTAGTTGCGCACCAGTTATGTGCGTCCCCGTTCACATACTTAACAATGTCGCACAACCAACGTGTCACAATGGAGAAACAATGGCAAAAACTATGGCAAAAAAGCTACCCCGATCAGCTATGCAAAAAGCATCCCACCATGGGCACTGTCTCTCTGCTCCAGGAATGACCGATATTTATCCTAAGCACTCTGATTTAGGCCTGTGTTTTTCTTTCTGAACTCCTTTCCCAGTTGTTTCAAGATGTGGGTTGAGCGTCCAAATAGCTAAATAAATAAATAGACCCATGTCCACTGGAATGGGACCGAAACCACGGGCACACACACATAACAGCGTTTCCAAGAGTGGATGGTATAATTGGGTGAATGTCTTCTCACGGAGCTCCGACTGCTCCTAAGAAGACGGGAGAAAATAAGCAGGGAAGACAATATTGTAAGAACTCGTACAAAAATTCTGTCAGTATAAGCAGGGGTATGATACAAAACTGTAGAAACTACATAAGGCAACAAACGGTCAGTTTTTATCTTAAAAGATGTCATCAATATATTATCTTTGTTTGACTTTAAATAGAGAAATTGCTCACACATTTCATAACATTCTTGTTAATTTTTTATTGTACAATTTTATTGTAAATTGTAGCGCTAATTTTATCAACCTTTCAACAGCTAAGGATATAAAACTTTGAGCCCCAGTCACCCACAAAGAGAATCCGTCACAATGGGTGTTGATGCGACAACAGCACAGTAATGTTTTCAGAATAAGGCTGAACAAGAGGGGATGTAGTCATACCTGGCAAAATGATTCCGACACATTTCCGAGGCTTAAGAATTTATGAATTTTACAGGCCTGAAAGCCTGTGAGACTCTGGATATCACTTAAAAAGCGATGCATCGCTTTAAAAACATCGCAATGCCTGACAGCTGATCGCTCCCAATGCAATTTAGTGCATTACCGCGTAGCCAGGGGGACGGGGAGACCATTTAGGGCGGACAGTGGCTGCAGACTTACTGTCTGTTTTAACAGTTGTTTTCAGTTGCACAAGTGCCAGGGGCTGAAATAAATATGTTGCTGCAGCCTTCTTGATGACACCAAAGGGAATCTACATTTTTGGAAATGTATTGTTGGTGTAGTCTTGGTGTGAGATCCAAGTTAAAGGAGCGCTGCCAAATTCAGCGATGACAGGGATCATTACAATGTACAATCATTTCGGAAAAGTAGGACACCTCGTGATGATCCGCCGCCTTCATTAGCGACGTGTAATTCGTGACGCGTGGCAAATGATTTTCAGCGTTTGTCTGTAAAAAAAAAAAAAGTTGATTTGTGTGTCAGTGCCGCTTATAGGTTTAAATCCTGGTCTTCGAGTCGCATCAAAACGAACATGAACTCGGAAATCCTATGTGAAGACTCGGGCAGATCGCAGGCTGCCGAATATAGGTCCGCGGCTCAGCTTTTATTTATTCATGATAATGGGCTCCTTTTTTTGTTTTGTGGCCTCACAGACTTGGTGGCAGTAAACAATAATATTCGCGTCTAGTCAAAGGATTTCAGCAGAAACCTGGGACAGAATATATCTGTTTATATCCCCCCTGAAACCAAGAGAGTGAGACTAATGTGCATTTAAAGACAGTCACTCAACTAAATATTCAAGTTTGGCTCTTTATGTTCTTTGAGCTGTATAGACCTATATGGTTTTGCCTCCTGACATGTCTTTTCTTTTCCCCTATACAACTTACAGATCTCATTTTAAGCGCTATCGTGCTGCGATTAATTGAATTTAAAACCCGAAATTTCGCACCCGGAATATGTAATTAAACTTGAAATTTGTTGTAAGCTTTTTGAAGTCTGGGTGCACCATACATCGTACAGGAGAGAAAATATAGGCCTGTACTATATTAATGTGTGAATTTTACGGCATTCTATATGTAAACTTATAGGATACGTTGCTTATATTCAATTTGAGATAAAATTCTGCCACTTGTAGATGTCCTTAGCATTTATTAACGTGGCTGGGCTGCAAATGAAACCATTTTCCCCCAATCTGATTCTAACATTTCGTGTGTCATGTTAATGGTATGTAATAGTTTAATTATGTATATACTATAATTTGGCCGACGTTTCGTTTGCTTGATGGCTGAATTGCTTTTTTGGCAACAAGCCACATATTAAAAGTATTTAGTTAATATAATGTAGAGGAAAAAGTATTTATTGTGCGGCGCGAGTCAATTTATCCTCCGATTGCGGCTAGATGGAGCCCGAGTCCGCCTGGTGACAACGCATCCTGCTCGGAAATTTTCCTCTCGCCATTCTCTGCCGTTCCCATCTCCAGTCTGCATCTCGAAATTAGTTTGTCATTTTCCTTCAGGGCTCTGTTCCGTAAGCAAGCCGTATCTGGAGTCCTTTACTGCGGGACTTTTCAACGAGGAGAAGGGGTCTGGATATTTCTCTGGGTGCACCGTTTGTTTCCATTCCTCTCCTCAAACACGGGCAATATAGTGGAGAGAAGACGCGGTTGCTTTTAAGGGTGGAGAGTGATCTGGATACAAAATAAGGAGCTTCTTTTCCCCAATATTTTCTCTCAAACGAGCGGATATTAGACTTTCACTGCCGATTCTCTGAGCATCTTTATGGAGAATACAAGTAGCTGTGATCCCAGCAATTACATGGAATCAAAGTCAATATTTTCTTGCAAGAGTATCTGCATGTAGGGTGTTTAGTAACCCAAGGACACAATATATATTTTTTCTTGTTAGGAAAAGACAGTTCTGTGACCAATAGCATCTTTTATGTTTTCAATGGAAAGACCTGAAGCGGATCGCTGCCGCAAACTCGTCAAAAGCTAGACATGTGGTAAGGATGCTTTCTAAATTTGATGCATCAGGGGTCCGTTTATGCGTATTTCCTAGCCCTGTACCTGCATACTATGAGAAAACGAGGATCTTAAATCCAAGCCGGTCGCTGTGTGCCAGTCGTGTTATTGTGCTCAAGAAATCAAACTGCTCAGCAGGTTAAATCGTGCAATGTTAGTGTAATGATTCGGATTTACCGATGCTGTCTGTTGTAGGTACCTGCGATCGATATGCGTCGCTTAGAAAGATATAAGGATTACAATGTTGGGCTTTTTTTTCTGTCGGAATGACGATTTACGCGAGAAACACTTGACTAAACGGTGACATTCGCATTGTCGCCGGTTTGAAAGACGCCCAGACGCGCCTTTGTACAGGGTAGTTGATTTCGAGATACTTCAGCTGCAGTTTATATTTCATACTGTACTGGTTTTAAAAATAGCGGATGCCCGAATGTTAACGCTCAACCCATTTAAGTCTAATTGCGGCCAGACTCACTGTAGCCTAATGACAGCTAAATGTACGGCCAATTGGTGGAATAAAATAGCGCTTGAGATAGTATCGGTACACACTTAAAAGAATTGTCAAAATGACCTTGAATCGTATCTCTGTCTATCTTTTTATCTGTTTCATTCTTATATTGAGAAAAACGACTACAATAATAAATAACAATAACAGAATTATCATTATTATTAGTCTAACGCACCATTCGCAGTAGGTTGACCGTAGTTATATGTTTATTTTTTTTTTGCGGATTTTCTTTAGCTAGTCCGAAAATATGAATCACAGTATTCCGGCCATTTCGCCTGTCCTCTTGTACCATCATTCATTAAAAGTGCTGTGGTGAACTTGTATTGCGAATTACGTCTAATTATAGAGCAGAATTACGTGTGACACAATTACTGTGCGCTAAATATATTCAGCGTGAGGTACGGTTTCCGTGCATTTGCAGTCAACCGTACACATTTATGAATGTGTGTTTATATACCTTTGTAATTTCGGTAAGATTCTGGCGACTGCTGCGCCATGGATGTGGAAGTTCATGATAGAGATGAATGAACTTGCGGTGATACACGCCGTTTTGCAGCCTCCAGGTACCTTCCCATACGCCAACTGACGCAGTCGCCGAAAGACTCCCGGCATAAATCGCCTTCTCGGTTCATTTCTTAGCATCTCATTCCTTTTGGCGTTATGAATGTTATGGCGTTTTTCTCCCATTTAACTTGCACACAAGAATACAATTTCATTTACCCATTTAAGTTTTGTTAAAAATAGCTAATTTGACATCGTTATTTTGCAAAAAAATATATATATAATTTTTGATTATAGTAATAATAATGAATGCATACTGCATATTAACTTTGGTAAGCAACTGACCACAGATGCCAAAGATGCTCCGAACAATCGTCCCCTTTTATTAGTTATTGCACCTGCAGTAATAACGCGCATTTTGCCCTTAAAGGGGATATGCGGGCACTTCTCAGCTGCCAATAACTCATCCGCTATTCTTAGCGAGGCTTCACCTCAAAGTACACTTAGACTTCACTTCCAGGCCGCTGCTGATTAAACCGCCGCTCCGAGGGCACCCTCACCCCGCAACGTGTCGTTTGCTGCTCAGAGTGGGGCATTATTTTCTCTCTCTTGCTTTTACAACCTATTTAAAATTACCTAGAGTGAGTCTGCGTCTTGAATACAAAGGATGCAGGGTGGCACTGAACCGTGTGGCTAAAATAAAAGGATAGCGTCAGGTTGATTCTTATAACAATATCAGCTGATCGGTGCTATAACTAGCAGTGTTTAATATTGTAGTCAAAAGCAATGTTTTAGCGTTTATTAGAAGCAGTCAATATGAAATGACAATTTTTATTATAATTTGAGTGCAATTCGCATATTATGCACATCTTGCATTTTAAACACACCCTGTTCCATTAGAGTAACGTTCATAAAAATAGATATTTACTATCACTAAACACGGAGCAGCGACATGTCGTTCAGCTGTACTCCAGTTTGCAACAGGCCAAGAACATAGACTGTATTATATGCATAAATGATAAAGAAAAAAATACAGATATAGAAATACGCTATATAGAGTAGCTACTCTCATCCGTTTTCCAATATCTTTTGGCTGTACTCGACAAATAGATTTTTGCACTGTTACATTGCGAGACGAACATGTTTACTCACAACTTTTCTTTGAAATAGGCTACCCGTGCAACTCTATTGCTGAAATCTGTCAAATTTAGAAATTCGTTTGGGTAGGCTTGAGAAGATTGTTCTGCTGGTATTGTAAACACTAAAGCTGATAAACAAAGATGTAGTGGGAATGAGTTTATGTGTAAGAAGCATTGTAAAAAATCCCAGCTCGAAGCTCATTTATTTATTTTACTTTATTTTTTTTTTCTTATACTTTGAAAAATGCAACCAAGCTGCTTGCATTCCATGTCTAGGGTAAAGCAGACGAATTGGAATTTAAATGAATTAAAATGTTGATTGCCAAACTTGATTCATAATTTTATATTTTATAATTTAATATCTAACATTAATTATATGAATTTCTTTCAAGCTTCTCCTACATAAATCCCGCATTTTGGTAACTCATGAAGAATTAAGATAATAAATAGTGTATAAATTCAGCTTGTGCACGCGTCCCTTAAAACGCCTTGTCTGTTAACGTGTCCTGCTGAAGTTAAACCGGTCGGCGATTCAACAATTAGAAATATCCTGCGAGGCGGGTTACGCTCTAGGTTTAAAGTAATTGTCATTGATTGTACTGCTGCGAGCAGAGGTCTGATTAGCTCGACTCATCTTAATCAGGCAACGTTTGACCTCCAGCGCGACCTGTAGTGAGATACCTCGCCTGGGATCGCTCGTCAAGATGTTTCGCTGTGTATTAATCCATTAACATGTGGGGGGATTAAAGGTCCTCTGGACGGCCAGCGTGCATGACATCACCCCTGGAGAACAATGTCCCCGCCATGGAGGGGCTGTTTGCAGACAGAGGAGCTTCCCGTTGACGCCGGTTGCGCTTCTGCTCCCCTCGCGCGCGCCAGCGGCCCGTGCCGCCCGCTGCTCCCTGCCCTCGAGGCGGCTCCCTGGCGCATGCGCGCAGCCTCCAGCACCGGAGCCGCGGCGCGAGCGGCCGCCCTGTGATCTGAGGGCCGCCGTTTCATTCCCCAGCGAACTTCCCTAAATCTTCCCCGAATCCGCTTTCGGTAATGCCTGATTGCATCTTCAGCCTTAAACATATTTTCAGTGAGTGAAACCATCTGGAACTTAATGTGTGAAGACCTTGGTGCCAAAGGAATATATCAAGCTACACTGCACGACCGAGTTTTTTATGTTAAACTTCTTCACCTGCCTGTAAAAACAAATCTGCCTTCAATAAATAGGTACACTAGTGGCCAACATTGTGGAAAAACAATTTTTAGAAATTGCAGAACTTTATTCAACTGTTGCTCCGATCACTTATTTAATCGTCCAATGTATTATATTTGTAACATTTTTGTTTATAAGCATTACCGCCAATATTCGTGCAGTGGTTTTTTAAAAGTAATACCAAAAATGCTAGGTGTTTCCAAAATTTTGGCCACTATAATGTAGGTTACATGAATCTTAGGTAACGTGCATGTAAGACAGCATGCATGCCCTTTTCTAACCTGAGAGGGATGTAGTTCGCAGTAGCTCAGAAACTATTAAAACGAATAACACGAAGCACATAAAAAAGGAAATGAAAATGCTTTGTTTACAATACATTAGGCCCTGGGAATGAATAATTGATTAAATGTTAAATTAGCATGGAGAAACGTGTTTGGGTTTAAAGCAGTCGGCGGACTAATTTTCCGCCGTGTGGCCGCTGCCCCCTTTCGTACAATGTGGGCTGGGTCCCGGTCGACGGCGTCCCCATGGCTGTGGTTCATCTGACAGGGCCGCAGCAAAGGCCGAACCTCCGGGGCGAGGCGGCTGGGCCGAGCGGTGACGCTGTTCCGGGCGAGGCCGAGTTGCCGGGGGGGATTCGCGCGTGACAAGGCTGTAGCAGGGGGGGCCCTCTGACACTGCCGCGAGCTGTGAAGTGCAGGGCCCCAACTCTGCAGCTTCGTCTCTGTCCGACAGGAAGTGGCCCAATCTGAGAGGCGGTGGACGGCAGAGCGCTTAGCAAAGGGAGCCTTTGTGGGTCCCGTTTGATATATGTGAAGAGTTTATAATACGTATTTGGGATGCTTTTGTTGTGGAAAATAATTGGATTGGTCTGCGTTGATGGCTCACTAAAATGTGCTTTCCTGAATGTAAGTATCCTTATAAATAAATAAATCTCTTAAGGTTCATTACCTTGTTGAGTACCCTATGTAATGCATCATTTCTCCTTGCTGTAAATAAGTATACAAGAATTTATAACCTCTCCTCAGTAGTTTGGAGAATTTAGTCCTCATTCATTGTCTTTTAATATTTAAGGAAATACTTCAGTAATAATTCCGTTGCATCTATTTCTGTCTTTTTAGAATTTTGATTGGGTGAGCCTAACTGACAGCCATCAACAACATGCCCAGTATTCATTTTATGATTTCATTAATTACATTCTGACAGAAGCCTCCCTAAAGTGCATGTAAAATATGCACATAATCACGTTGCTCTTGCGATTCTAGGTGTGTGAAATTTCTGCTTTTGCGATGCTTATAAATTTGCGCCGTGTTAACATTATGGGAATCTAGATTAATAAATATATTTAGCAAATAGACTATGTAAAGTAATTCAGTTATTGGTATGCAGGGGCTTCTGAACAGTTTGTTGTTTTTCCTATGATGCGATTCAGTATTAGCTTTATAGTGATTGGCAGATCCACAGCAAAGGAATATCACTGGTGCTGGTCCATGGAGGGATTGCGAGGACCAGTGACAGTATCACACCTAGCTGTCGCATAAATGCCCCCCCCCCCAAACCTGTCCTACACCTGCTAGTTGAAGGCCTGCCGTGGCTGTGGGTTAGGGCCCTTACGGATGAGATATATTTTGCTGTGTGCTCCTGCCCTGCATTACGAGAGTGATGCGATTGGGCGAGAGCGTAACTGAGAGGTGTACATCCTGCCGCTGAGGATTCTGGGTAGACTTGGGGCTACAAAACCGGAGAGGACGTTTGAACGTCACATGACTGTTTCTACTGTATTTCTCTACTACGGGCTTAGCATATGACGGTTGTGAAATGGTGGGGGCTGCAGCTTGTCGGGGAGAGAAGAGTGGCCCCTTCCAAGCCCGGTCGACGCTGCGCCCGTCCCGCAGACATGCGCCGGAATGCTGCTACTATGTAGCTTTTATCGGCTGTTTCGTCAGTCGACGCTTTTATTGCAAGCATCTTGCGTAGATTACGGTTGGGGATGTGTGCGGCGTCTGTGCAGATGGTAATTACGTCAAGGTTAAACGTGCTAAAGGGTTCAAAAGCAGCCCCGAGATTTGGACCAGCAGCCTTTTGATCCGAGGGTGGCGCTCCTTAAACGGGGGCCCAGCTGCGGACCCCGTGGCTCCATCTGTGCTGACGGCTGGCCGTGACACTGATGTTCCCGGACAGCGGGAGCGCTTCGCTCTGTTGTGATGCCGGCTGAGTGTTGATCACTCGCAGCCCTTAAAGGAGCGGCGGTGCCTCGACCACACAGTGGTGCCTTTAGCCCCGGGCAAGGTGTCGTGCCCATGTACTGGCTGCTGGCAGCGCCCTGTTTCACCATACCGCTGGCGGGCAAACCAAAGTATACCGTGCCGGCCGTTTCTAGTGCAAATCTGCAATTTAACCTGCAGCCAAGAATTTAATCAAGGACATACAATATGGGAGCCAATATCATTCAAGCAATTCAAAACAGGTTTAGTGACTATTTGCTGTTATTGCACCGGTTGAGGCTGCATGCTAGTTATGTCATGCGATTACAGTTCTCTGTAAAAGTCTTCGGCACTCATCTTAGTGATGTCAACACCCCTCTTAAAATCAGCCCAGTATATCTGCAGCGACCATGCAAGACACCAAATGTTTTTTTTTTGACTCAGCCGCTAACACGCCTCGTATGACCAATCATTGACTTTTTAAAACTAATTTAATTAATTAAAACCTGAACACTGAGTGGCTGAGGTGCCCCTGAGGAGAGGTTTGGGAACTGAAGCGGTGTTCATCTAGCCACCAAAAAAAGATATCAGTAACTTTTTGGAGAAGACAAGACATTCTTGTTAGTTTTTATTGTTATGATTAATTTGTATAAGATTCATTTAAATGACTCCCCTGTGCAAATATACACTTATTATCCAGATAGATATCTTTAACATTTTTTGACTGCCAAAGATTTTTACACAGCACCATATTTACAGTGGCCCAGTAAGGTATTGCATTGTCTGGTTTGATCCTGGTTAAGCATGGCTAAGTTTGGTTTTTGTTTGATTAGTCGTTTTCTTAATGACAGTGGTGGGTTGTCATTGTACATGTTATACATGATACGATTTTCTAAAAATTCTTTGCAAGTCAGACAAGTGTGTGGCACTTCGGTAAACGAGTAATCCGGCTACCCCCCAGCAGTATGGCCACGTTCCGGGATTTTCCGTTTTGTCTGTCGAATTGTCCTCTGATAATTACCGCTGACTTGAAGCACTCGTCTGTCCGCTGGCGTTGCTGTGTTTCTGGGTCACGGCAACAGCGGCCGCTTTAGTCACCTGCCCTGCGCACGCTTCTCCGTGACGGTGAAGAGCTTTAAACTCGAGCCGACGAGGGAAAACCACTTGCGCATTAGTCATCGTCACAGCTATCCCCTGAACTGCGGACTGTCATAACGGTCGCTCTCACCGCGTTGTAATGAGATACGGCTACGCTGGGCCAAGTTTTATTGTTGTTTATGCGTCGTGATTGAGCGAAAGGCATCTGGGGATGACAGAGGCTTCCCCTTTCAGTTTTCTGTGTCATGCGATACATGTCTGATTAAAGGACTTAGTTAGTGACTTTGCGTGTAGGGTTAAGTGGGTTAGCAGGCTGTGGTTGTGATCAGAAGGTTGCTGGTTCAAATCCCAATTACTCTGTGGATTGTCTGACCTTGCTTTCTTAACTGCATGTCACTTTTTTCAATAAAAGTGCAAAATAAGTGCTACATTGAAACGAATTAGAGACTTAAGCAGTGACGCTGATATACTTGTGTAACTGCTGTCTTTTGGTTTTTATTCTCTGGGTTGTATGGTATTCATGCACGTCATTATCAAGTGAGTAATACACTGTGTTATGTGTATATGCACTTTAGTAACTGTTCTGCTCATTGTATGTAGTCCCTGTTCAGCAGTGACCTCATGGTACCTCATAACTTGAGTCTCTTCTCTTTAACGGCCTGCATGCTAGATGACTGTTAAGGATTCAGGCATAAAACCACGAGCTCGCTGGTTCAAATTCCAGGTTGAGCCCCACTCTGAGTGACCCATGAGTGAGGTAATCAGACCCAACCCGCTCTGGGATACATCCAGCGCCCCCCGTCGGTGGTCATACGTACAGTAAGGTGTGGCAGACCCCGTAGAGCAGGCTAGCCCAACAGAAATGGTACAGACATTCACATAAATGTGTGCGGACACTTGGAGGAGTAGTAGAAGCACTGAATAGAAGAAACACTGATAGAACAAGGAAAGAAATCGTGTGAAAAGGCAGAGATATAGGCTTTTAGGGAGGTCTCACGCGTATGTGTCTGCAGAGAAACAGCAGGAATTGCCATCTACAAAGCTAGTCTAGCGTGTAGTTAAGGGCAGTTTCAAGGAAGCTGGCTAGATTCGGATATGCGTTTTGTGATATAATAGCCTAATGCTATTTTAGAAATGAATAGAAATTATTTGACCATTCTGATTATATATACAATTCACCAAAGGATCTCCGCTATTAAGATCTTGGTAGGAAACGGTTGACAGTCTGTTTTTCTCTCAGTATTGTCTGAATTGGTTAATTTCTGTCTTCAGGAAACAGCTATACCTTTTCTTTGACTCACAAACAACTCATTCATTGTTCATTAAAAGATTAATATACAATGCACCAGGCGAGCTTAGAGATGAACTGTAGCATTATGGAGGATGAGGTCATTATGATTTTTTTATACATAACTGAAGTGAATGTGTATTGGAGTGTAACAGGAAGTCAGAACAATTGTAATTGTGTGTGTGTGTGTTTTTTTTTTGAGGAAAAATAAATCATGAACGGAATTAAAACTTAGGATTGATATCCGATTCATCGCGTACTGCAGCCTTGTGCTCCCTGCATGCTGGGTCAGGGTCCAGACCCCCATACCTGACAGTCCTGTGCTGGGTAAGTGGATGGATGGATGGATGGATGTTGTTTTTCTTAGTAATGATGCACTGTCAGTTGAAATCAACAATCGATTCCTATTTTATGTCCAATATGGTAGTTTTTTTGTTGTGGTTGCTTTCGTTTTTTTTTTTATTGTTAAATCGGGTAATTTGAGGAAATATCTGTTAGCTAAAGCTGGGGAAAGTGCTTTCTTTCTTTTTTCTTTCTCCCGTGTGTGACAGAGGCGTCCTTCACACCGCGTTCACCTTTCATTCTGACGCCCAGAACGGGAATCGCATGGGAAAAGAAATAATTAACTTCACAAATACAGAAATGCATACAGTCCGGAAGATAGGATGGAGAGGAGTCAGGCGGATGGGGTGGGGGGGGGATCGTGCCACTTCATTTTCACGTTTTCCGGCTTTTAGCCAACTTGCCAATGAAAAATAAATGCAAAAACAGCCACGCGGGACTTTTTGGAAATGTCTCGAGGGAGACGCTTTTATGGGTATCTGATTAGGCGACTTTTATTTATTTATTGGTCATTCATTCATTTATTTGCTTGGAATGGACAGCAACTTACAAATTCAATGCGGTGGAAAACTGACGTGCACATGATGAGGAATGATAAACAGAACAAGGTATACACAGGATGGGTAAGTCAATAAGTAATTCTCAGTAAATTCTGAGAGTACGTTTGAATGTCACTATATTTGAACCACATCAGCAGTGGGCTGCCTGGCAGAGCTAACAGTTACTCTGAAATACTCTCTACTGTGTTACCGATAGGGGTTTTCAGACATTAATTCAAAGAATTGTAATTGAACTGATAAAATCAAGAGCAGAGTTAATTGGTAGGCCTAATTACATGAATAACAAACATACCCCAGGTGAAGAAGTGAGTGTTTAACCACTCAATAGTTATTTTGAAATTATTATTATTATAATAAATGATGCCATTTAAGAGTATGATATAGTGCACTCACGGTGAGATATAAAATAATCAGTGAGTCCTTGCGATCTTATTTTAGCAGTACTTTGGTTCTCTATTTTTGGTACATGCACAGCATTATAGAAATATGTAGGAGCAGTATTACATTAATTTTACATTTTATTTCACAGATGCTTTTATGCAATGCGTACAATTGAGACGGCAGGGTCAGACTGTCGCAGCAGGGGGCGGGGGTCCATCGCTCTGCCGACCATGGGATTCGAACCCGCCATCTCCCGATTACAGACATAGTCTCCTAATCGCCAAATATGTGACAATATTTGCAGTCTATTTCAAATGCTTAAGTGGCAGTGTTAGAAATAGCAGCCGTTTTCCAATTTCCATTTTCTCCAATTTCCTTTGAAATAAGAGCTGTTTCTGTTCTATTTTGCTGTTGCCTTTTGTACATTCAAAATCTGTGCTATCTGAAAGCTGCATCATTACTTAGTTGAGTATCATCTTTGAGTATCATATACTCATCCTACATCCAAATCATTGTTGCAATTATTGCATCTAGGCAACCATTTAAAGGAGACGTGCTTAAGCAAGATGGTAATTATTATTATTGTTATTATTATACTATTTATAGTCACTGAAACACATCTGTGCCTCATAGTTGGTTCTTATCTGCGAAATGAATGAATATGCAGTTAAAAAAGAAAGTTCAATTCCATGCTAAAGTGAATGGACAGGGTGGATATTAGAGCGATGTGAATTGCTAGCGTTGTGTTTTTTGAGTTGCACACGAGTTGACGGTCACCCGGGTCCTCCCATCGGACTAGGACCCCCCCTTGCCGAGTGGAAGTTACATTTTTTCCCCCCGACAATTACTGGCATCGCATATCGACGGGCCTCTTCGGGTCGATGCGATCGAGCTGTCGCTTTTGCATCAGCATATCGATGGCGCGTTGATGCGTAAATGCACGTTCGTGCTTATGAGTATTTCCGTTACGTTCTCTTGGCTGCAGTATATGCATAGTAGGCATTGACCTGTCCCCAAAGGATGTTGATGTTTTGCCCTTTAGGCTCAGCTTCACTCTGTATGACATTTCCCGAGTTTCCCATTGCAAAGGACTCCTCTCATATGCAGCCTGGGTGTTCAGCTGCCAAGGGACAGCGCGTTTACCTTTCCCCAAGGGCTCTGCTCTATCATGTCAGATTTATCCCTGTGCTCCTTCACTCCTACTTCACCCTATTGCCTCTTCAGTCCCCTTTTTCTCTTTAGTTCTTAATTTTAACATGGTCGACAATACGTGATCAGTATTCTGTGGGTACATTCATTTTTTCCGTCCGTCTATTCTTATAAACATCTTTAAGCCGTTATTCGTTTTCTGTTCTATATTAAGTGTCAGCTGATTTCCCAATCATTGAAAATGCAGAAACACTGTAATTAATTGTTATTCTGGTTAAAAAAAGGTATGTGGGAAATGTGTTTTATATATGTGTTTTTGTGATGCATACAAAAATACGAGTAAAAAGGCCCTAATATCTTCTGAACAGCTGTGACACAATGTGGATTCTATAAGAGTTACACAGCTGGGTACCTCCTCACTGGGATGCCTTCAAAGACAAATTCATTTGACTGTAAATCTCTTCTGTCCTCCATCTGCTTTGATTGCAATATATTCCATATGCATTGTTTTGGTTTTTCTTATGTCATATGTTTCCTGGCCAAAATGTCACAATGGCAAAGGTTGTAAATACCCGGTAAATATATTTAACTGCTGCTTTTGAGGAACAGATTCACACATGCACAGACATTCATTCAGTGGCTGAGTGGGTTATTTTGCATATAGATAGACTGGCACTTCTACTGTATCTTAAAAGGCAAACAGTAGTTTTAGTCGTCGAAATCCGTGACTTGATGGGGAATGAAGTCCGATTTCCTTGTATGTTTAGTATAGTCTCGCCTCACATGTGCTGCTCTGCACACTCGGCATGTTATGGGATGCCAGAATTCCTCGCAAACGCTGAGTTCCTTTTTCTCCCGTGACTCGATTAAGCCAAACTCGAACGTGATTTATTTCCATCCCCTTCTAACGGAACCTTTCCCTCAGCTGGTCCGGACTGTCGCTGATAGACTTCAGCATATTTTTTGCGCGCCCTTGCGTCAAGCTAAATTGATTCCTCTAATCAATACCGTAGCATAGGAGCCAGCAGGGAGGGATTTTGTGTGTTTGTCGGCTCTCTGTAGCTAGCAGTGCTGAAGATTTACTAAAATATGTCTGAGAACAGTGTGTTTCTTTGTTTCGTATTGAGCAAGACGGACAATATCTATCACAATTGGTCCGATATATAAGAAAGAGAATGACATTTGTGATATGACTTTTCAAACCTGTCTCACCATCGTTGGAGTGGGTCGGGTGGAGTTGTCTCACCTTGAGCTAGACGGACCACCTTTGAGAGTGCTTAGTGCTGACAAGACTGTGTGAAAACGCGTCGCTCTTCTGGATGATATACAGTGTGTCGTGTTTATCCAGTGCAGTGCAAATGTTTGTCAAGCCCACCCTTGTCGTTTTGAAAAAAAAAAAGACGTTTTCTGGCTAGATATTGCCAGTCAGAGGTCCTTCCTCTATGTTGCTTGTGGCTCAGGGGGTAGGACTTTTGCTTTACGCCTTTAGGACTGGGGGGGTTGAATCTCACCATCTATGTGCATGTGCTTTTTGCATGTTCTTCCTTTGTTTTCGCCAGCAGTCCGAAAACATACCATCAGTTGGTGACTCTAATCCGAACCCGTTGTGTAATTTTGTGCGAGAATGTGTATATGTGTGTCCTATGATGGACTGGTATCCCACGCAGGGTGTGCTTTGATGGACTGGTATCCCAGGCAGGGTGTGCTTTGATGGACTGGTATCCCAGGCAGGGTGTGCTTTGATGGACTGGTATCCCATGCAAGGTGTGCTTTGATGGACTGGAATCCCACGCAGGGTGTGCTTTGATGGACTGGTATCCCACGCAGGGTGTGCTTTGATGGACTGGTATCCCACGCAGGGTGTGCTTTGATGGGCTGGTATCCCAGGCAGGGTGTGCTTTGATGGGCTGGTATCCCAGGTAGGGTGTGCTTTTATGGACTGGTATCCCACGCAGGGTGTGCTTTGATGGACAGGCTCACTGCAATAAATGATAATGGAAAAGGGATGGTTGGGCCAGAGGAAAATGTATAACACAGCAAAACAACTGTGTTTCTTTGCTGTCTCCCCTGACTTTTTGTATGATCTGCAAATTAGTCACAAGTTTATTCAGGGCTTTGTTATTCTAAAGACTATTTATTTGTTCATTGCTTTGAGGAACCCAAGTCCCAGTTGCCTTTAGATGTTCGGCTACACGAAATCTTGCGATACGCAACAAAAGCCACCCCTGCAGCACATTATATGCATGCAGTGCAAACATGCTGTTTCGAGTCCACTTATCTGTGGAATTTTGAAACTCCTTCCCCTCCTTTTTTTTCCCCTTCTTGCCTGCAATCATGGTGCGGGGGGGGGGGGTTCCCGTCTCCTGTCAGTACTCCCCAGGTCCGCTGTTAAAACGCTGGCCATTGTTCTCCCTCCCAGGTCTGCCGTGCAATCAGTCATTATGTCAGAGCTTGCCCAGGGAGCTCTGCTTCAACTCGTTCAGCCAAATAATAACCAGCTGATAAAGAGCTGGGCCAGCTAGGTCTGTGGGGTAGGCTGTGTGCGGCTCGGGGCCTGCAGAATGGGCCTTTTCACTCAGCGTGTACAGAGATACCATCTCCGCTCAAGGTCTGGTGCTGCCTGTCACCGAGCGTACCTCTACGGGAATAAGGCGCCCCCTCCCTCCCTCCCTCCCTCCGTCCGCTCTTTCTGAAGCGTGAGCTTGCCTGCCTCCTTCTTTTTGCATGCCGAGGGGATACTTTCAAAGCGAGCGACTAAATGGACTTTTGAAAGAGCGGCACGCGGCCCCAGACTGTCGCCGCAGAGAGGTCGCGCTAGCAGTAAAATCTAACGGTTTTTCGGATGAGAACTATATTTTATTTGCCATTTGTATGAGCACAAGTATGGCTAGATAGGAATTCTTCGATTTTCCCATATCCCGTCTTAATCTCCTGTGACAGGTGAGAGGGAAGCTTGGGGTGAACGAAGGTGTTTTATATATAGGACTGTGGAGCAGTCTTACATTTACGATATGTCGTGCAGATAAATAGTTAAACGCTCTAGCTAACAGCTGACGCAAATGTTTTCCTGAGGGCTCATCAAGGATCATGGGTCAAGGATTTTTATTTGTCATTGTGCAAGTGGTTTACAGAAGCATAACGGAATTACGTTTGGGTGGTTAGGTGACGCGAGCCGTAGCTGGGCCATTGATGTGTAGCCCTTTGATCAATGTTTCAATACACCGATAGCTTTGAGAACCACTGAAATTTTACATTTGATGCTATTTCATTAGTATGATGCTTCAATTTAATGTTTTTTTTTTTTTGGAAGACGTGTCAGAAATGTCATCATTGATCACTGTCGGCCATTAATTATTATGTTTTTCACACATAAAATGTCACACGATACATGGAAACTTGCTACCTTTGAAAGGCCGTTCTGCAAGGCTGACATCCACTTTCAGCAGTAGTGCGTCACATCAGGATGAAGGGAATGTGTCTTGGTATATCTGGAACAATCGCGCGCACGCATAGCCGTGCACCCCCGCTAGCACCTGGTTACAGCCAGCGATTCACACGGGTGTCAGGGAGGGTCCTGTCACGTCACCCC
Organism: Hyperopisus bebe; assembly: GCA_026777045.1. Taxonomy (NCBI): domain Eukaryota; kingdom Metazoa; phylum Chordata; class Actinopteri; order Osteoglossiformes; family Mormyridae; genus Hyperopisus; species Hyperopisus bebe. Next base: position 3,415,250 of record JAODJW010000050.1, read on the forward strand.
GCAGGGACAAGGTGACAACGCCACCTGCTGATCAGCAGTGTCATTCCAGCTAAATTTTAACGAGAATGTTACCCGTTAACAAAAAGAAAATAAGCTGACTGTGGTTTTTAAAAAGTGAGCAAATGCTGGCATGCTGGGTCTGTATATTTCTTAGATCTTTAATTGCTAATACAGACCTCTGTACTCGTGTTTCCGGAGTGTCTGTATATTTACGTCTTGCTTCAGAAACACTGTATTAGTACTGTAGTACTGTTTAGTTTAGTACTGTACTAAAACCACTGGATGTCCAGATGGGCTTGCTTCGGGTGTAGTTAAATGGTGTCTCTAAATTGACCTTACCGTTAGTGTTTGTGTGCGCGCGCATTTCTTTCGTTTGCACATATAATCCAGGGTGTACCCCAACCTTGTATCACATAAGCAATTGGTAGATGGATGGATGGAAGAACAGGTACATTTAATGCAACATGCAGCCCCAACAGAATATCTAGTGTCTGATTAAAGAACCTCTTGCAGGATTGTTACACCGTGTCTTTTTTTTTTTCGTCGGGTAGGTCATTGCCAAGTTTGCCAGTCGTTGTTGCAGCAGGTCTTGACAATTATTCTTGGCTGGTGCCTCCCAAAGCTGGCGAGCTGCACTGGGATCGCCTACGGACAGCGGTTTTCAGCTTTTTCAAAGGGTTCTCAGCGGGATCCGGAGCGGGTGGCACTTTGTGGGACACTGAAGGACACTGGCTTTTTTATTCTCTGGGCTCGTTGTTGCAGTGTTGCCTAGGCCTGGAGTCGGGCTTCTCGGCGCTATTCGGCGCGCTGACAATGGCGGTGAACGATATGCAGGCAGGCCGAGCCGTTGCCAGAAGCCACACAATGGGGACACGGTGACTTTTCCTGGCATGCGGGTGCTCAGGACACCTGCCCCAAAGCCAGCTGTATTGTTTTTACAGGGATGGAGTCAAAGGTCACACTCTGATCCTGTGTTTACTCCCTCCCCCCCCCGCTCTGAGAGAAGCTACAAGATGGATTTCTGGTAGAGACACATTTCCTGTTACTAGAACACGGGTCTGGAATTGAGAGATGGGTTAAAACGGGACATTTTAACTATTCGGTTACTGTGTAGTAGTATCATGCAGCAGTACACAAGGTCGGTTTCTATGCAACGTAAAGTGTGTTTTTCATAGAAATAATCTTAAGTCCACTTGGACAGTGATGCAAACCTTATTATGACCTGCTGGGGTTAAAGATTGGTCTGATTTATGGCCTTCAGATGTCATAGAATATTTAGAAGGCTTTTAAATTAATGATTATTTTAAGTAGTCCCTGTTGTGCACTCAAATATTATGCACCTCCTTCCCCCCATGCACACACACACACAGACCTGTATTCATATTTTTATGGGGACTCTCCCTTTATTTCTATTGGGAAATCCCAACAATGATGACCTTAACCCCCACCCAGCCCTAACCTTAAGCGTAAGTAACCAAACAAAATACAAGACTTTTGGCATTTAGAGTTTTTTGATTGCATTCACACATTTTGTATAAAATTGAGGTTATCCTTGTAGGGATTGAAAAAAAAAATGTCCCTCAAGGTAAGTTGCAGGTTTTTATCACATTAAAGGGACATTGGTCCCCACAATGTAATAATTACAAATTCACACATGCACACACACACGCACGCATGCACACGCTAAAGTTTGAAATAGACATCGTGTCCATCTTCTAGCACGTCTAGGGACTGTTAACTGGAATATATGTGGTTCGCCTATCGATCTGACCCACAACGCATGTATGGATTTAAACGTTCGTTACGGAATGCTTGAATTGGACCGCACTGGTTATAAGCCCAAGGTCAATAGCGGTCGATAACCCGGTCATCCGTTTACGCCACCGTGCTGGCACTGTGGAGACGTGGCCCGGGATCCGCATTTCGTTTTATTTCATTTTATTATTTATTTTTCCTACTGATCAAGATTGAAATTGAGAAACCTGTACGGCAAGAGTGAAATCTGGCCCCCAAAGTCTCTAGCAGGAGTTTTAATTGTGCTGGCAGTACAGGATGAAATTGAGTAGACATAAAGTGCTTTTGTTCATTGATTTCTCTCTCTCTCTCTCTCTCTCTCTCTCTCTTTCGCTCTCTCCCCTCCATCCTCCTTTTCTTGCCCCTTCTGTGGTGGACACTGGCAGGCAGTGTAAGGCTGCACGTTTCCATGCTGCATGTAAATGAAGCTGATCCCCAAATCCTTTGCCTCTAAATATGACAAAGTGAGGTGTTGCTTTGATAGACGCAAAGCGTTTATTACGGAATATAGCTTAGCTTAGCTGACTCTGTGTTGCATCACCTTAAGTCTGCTGCCTGGTGGGGGCAGGAGTCAGCGGCATTCTCAGTTCTCAGTAGGTTCTGACAATCCACACACCCTTCCCGGTTTGAATGAACCTACGGAGATTTCTTCGATATGGCGTAACAGCCAGAGTTAACGTGAACGAGAGCCAGTGGAAACCCCTGGAATCTCTCTGCCTCTGTTTATTTTTCGTTCTGTAACTAGATCCAGACACGAGCTCACCGTAGCTTAACTCTCACGCTGCCGCAGGTGTCATTTTCCATATTCACTTTGTCAGGCTTGCACTTCCTGCAGCGAGTCGCGTGTTTAGCTGTTTTCAATCAGGTAGAGTGAAAATCCCAGCTTCATAAGGGCACCCTCTGCAAGTGTTATCTGCCCCACAGAATGAAAGTGTGTTTGGTTCTGATGTATTTTCACCTACAGGCGTCTAACTGATCAATTGTATAACGAAAGAGTATTTTTAAAGACG
>JAODJW010000050.1:3432822-3447291 GCA_026777045.1 Hyperopisus bebe
GGAGTCTGACTATTTATATGAGGCCTCTGGACAGTCGTAAAAAAGAGTTGTGCTGATTATCGCCAACCTTCGGAGGAGCTCTGCAGCTGGTCCCCAGTGCCCACGTGAGTTCACCGGCGTCTCTGAGCCTAATTAAGCATTCCTTTTACGGGGACTTATTATCGCTGTTACGGTTGTTGCTTGTTTGGCCACCGTGCTAAAATATCATCGGGCCCGCCGAGGATGCCCAAGTGGGCTGCGTCAAAAGGCCCGCCCACACCTCTAGGGATTGGTTGTTTGTAAAGAGGCATCTCCATTTTAAAGCAACAGCGTCCTTTTAATCGAAGCCCCGCCCCCTTTAATGTTTCCAAAGGTGAGACTGAAATCTTTTTCATGGGGATGTATGGCTTAATGTACATTAGCATTAACATTAATGCATTCCTCTTCTTCTAGGCACAAGCAGTTAAACATAAATTCTGCATTATTACTTTGACATTTGACCCACTTGGCCCATGGTTCCTGGGAGAACCGCGAATTTCCCCAAGCTTGTTATTTCTGCATCATACCTGTCTTGCCGTTTCATGTGTGGAGCGGTAGGTACCTTTAGTTCTGTTATTTTTATGCATCCTGTTAAAAATCGGAACGTTTATTAAATCCTTCGCCTCCGCAGTTTCCGTGTTGTTTAATATTGTATTCATTAGCGAAGCGAAATGGGTTACAGCTACTGGCAACGTGCGCGTGTGTTAAACTTAAGTTGCCGGCTGATTGAGATGAATCTCGTTTTAATTGCACTTATTTTACCCTCATCTGTCCTCGCGATGAGTCATTCCCGCATTCAGAGTCCGGCCCGGAGTGAGCCACAGTGTGGGAGATCGATACACAGAGTCTGGAAAACAGCCGACACGCACATGCGGCGATTCTATGTACACGAGGAAGCGAGCGGCTTCGCACCCGAGATCATAGGCCCCGGAGGTGACCCATACACATCCACCGCTTCTGAGCTGCACGCTCTCCTTTGTGTCACCGACCGGGGGAAGTGGTGCGGACAGGGGGCCAGTGCGATTTCTGCTGGAAGCATGAGAATATTTACATCTGATGGCACAGGTTCATAAATTGCAGTGCAGATAAATAGTCCTTCCTCCCTACAGCAGCTGCAGTGATAGCATTGTTTACTGTAGGCACAAACAATACTAGCATGTACAGTGCCGGTCTTTGAGAAAACAACGTTCTTACAGACAATGACGATTTTATCACACGGGTAACCTTGCGTGACAGATTGCCCAAAAATAGACTGTTTCCCCGTGAGATCTTTTGGGGACACTCCACAACGTACAGGTGTCCCGGGAAAGGAAGGGAGGAGACGTCACGCTTCCTTAACCTTCGTCCACATGGTGTCCGGCGGGCCGTTTTCCGCTCAGCGAGACGATCCCCTGTGTTAAGTGCTTTCATTTATGTTTATGCAGCTTTGGTGCCTATGTATTATTCATTGGGGACCTAAGTCCGGCTCGTGCTTTGGAAAGGCTCTCCGGATGAATATTTAATCACGTGATTACACGCCGTAATGCGGCTGGGTGTTCAGCGCTCCCAGGGACGCGAATAGGCTGAGGGCTCACCAGGATGTTGGCTACTCAGTGCTTTCTGGGAAGCGTGCAGCGGTAATGGTCTGGGAAGATGGGGCATTTTTAGCACCTGAGGGCCTCAGCTATGCCCAGATTGGAGGAAAGGGACTGAAAGGAGAGAAGGGTGGTGCTTCTGCAAACCCTCTCATTATACTGACACATGGAGCGTGAGGTTAGATCCTAACAGGTTCTGGTGTCTGAGGATGGAGGGTGTTGTTTCTGCAAGTCCTCCCCTAATACATTGAGTATGAGACCCTAACAGGTTCTGGTGTCTGAGGATGGAGGGAGGGTGGTGTTTCTGCAAGGCCTCCCATAATACATGGAGTGTGAGATCCTAACAGGTTCTGGTGTCTGAGGATGGAGGGTGTAGTTTCTGCAAGGCCACCCATAATACATGGAGTGTGCGATCCTAACAGGTTCTGGTGTCTGAGGATGGAGGGTGTTGTTTCTGCAAGTCCTCCCCTAATACATTGAGTATGAGACCCTAACAGGTTTGGTGTCTGAGCATGGAGGATGTTGTTTCTGCAAGTCCTCCCCTAATACATTGAGTATGAGACCCTAACAGGTTCTGGTGTCTAAGGATGGAGGGTGTTGTTTCTGCAAGTCCTCCCCTAATACATTGAGTATGAGACCCTAACAGGTTCTGGTGTCTGAGCATGGAAGGAGGGTGGTGTTTCTGCAAGGCCTCCCATTATACTAACGTGAAGTGTGAGATTAAATCCTAAGAAGTTCTGTTGTCTGAGGATAGGGGCATGCTGAGTGTGGTACCCCTGCTACTAAGTGTTCCCCAGCCTTCTGTGGAGACCTGCTTTTCCGGTAAATTCCATGGAGATGGACTGGGATACAAAAGAGGAAGAAACCAAGGCCTTGGGCCGCAGTGCAGGGACTTTGGATGGGCCTCCAACATCAGCCATGGAAAACTTTGAAGAAACATTAATTAGTCTTGTTCTAAATGCATCTGAGGTAACTTATATTAATAATACGTACTACGCCATATGCATATTTATCTATGTTTATATATAGCTTCTAAGCTGGAAAATGTAGAATTTTGGGTCAGTGGACACGGAGACCGGAGATGAGCAGTCTTCATAAGTGTGATTCCAGTCTCACACTAAGATAGTATTCTCCAACCCTAGAGGGTGTCTGTCTTGCTTTGGGCAGATTGCCAGCAGAAAGCTTTCTTTTATAGGGCAGAGAAGCTTCCGTGCACAAACTATAACCGAGGTGTTTAATTTGAAAATCTGGCAGCAGTATTTCATTGCAGTCAGTTTGCCGCAGTAAGACTGTGCACACAGTAATATGCACAGGAAGATTTAAGAAATACTTCTGCGGATTGAGCTAACAGGATATACAAACTCAGTTAACAATCCAAATAACTGAGGATTGTCCCTAAATTAAGCGTGGGCGCTTTTTAACATTAAAACATTTAAAAAGTCACTTTCTGCTGATTTTTGTTTTCCTCGTACAGGGCTGGGAAGTGAGCAAAACGAAAGTGTTCATAATGAGCAGATGTGGATTTCTCGTTTAATAGCACTAAACGCTGCATGTGTAATGGACATGTCTCTGTCACGGAGTTTTACACTGTTGTTTCAGGCCTGCAAGACACAAAATAATGAACTTTTAATGACCTTTTTGGGAAATGCAGTATATCGTAGACATATATTTCATAAGAAGCTCATAATTATGTTCTCATGGGAAAAAAAAATTAATATTCTGTCAGCAGAAAGAAACGGCATCACTGGTTGCCAGTAGACACAGTTTGAGTTTAACTGCTAAATGCATGCCTGTTAAGGAATATGTTTACGTGTGGGTTGTGGGGAGGGTTCGCCGTAAAAGTCCTCCGATCGGAACGGTGGATGAGTTTGTGAGGCGTGGATGGCAGCAAAGAACGGGGGCTTTATTTAGGAGCATATTTTACAAGAAGGGTTGAGATGAGAATGTCGGGGGTGGCACAGGGATGCAAAGTGCGCTGAGTCTGGAGGCGTGAAAGGTCTGGCTGTGGAGAGAGAGCGAGAGAGAGAGGAGAGAGAAACCTGAATTGGATTAGCGTAGGAACTGTCAACAAGTGAAAGAAATGGCTTGTCACCTGACTGTCCCCCCCCCCCGGCACATTTATGGCGTTTTGAGCTGTGGAGTACCTTTCGTCTGGACCGACTGATTAAGGCATCATGGAGGGGAACCCAACACATCAGCGATTCTTAGGTCCTTTGGCATTAAGTCAAAACATAACCAACGCCAAGGATACTTCCTAAAGTATCCAGCCAGGAGGGGGTGGGGGGTGCAGGAGGTGAGAGAGAGAGAGAAAAAACACAGAGGGAGAGCTGAAGACAGACCAACGCCATCAATCATCGTGACAGTGTGTTTGCTCTGGAGCATAAAAGCATAAAATCCTTACTTCTAGACAAGGAGATCATGCCATTATGCATTTAGAGGTGAAGATAGCATCGAAATGTCAGGCAGGAGGCAGGGCAGCTCGGCCAGCCGTGGGGGGGTCGGGGGCGTGCTTACCACCGGGGCTGGCTCAGGGTGCGCGGAGACGTATTTGCGGCATCACCGTCGTTAAAGCACTCTCCTCAGGACCCTGGCACGGGGGGTAGCGTGCTTATCGCCGGCGCTGCCTTGGGCAGCACGCGGATGTCTTTGCGGCATCGCCGCCGTTGAACTGGTCTCCTCAGGACCCTGGCATGGGGGGTAGCGTGCTTATCGCCAGCGCTGCCCCGGGCAGCACGCGGATGTCTTTGCGGCATCGCCGCCGTTGAAGTGGTCTCCTCAGGACCCTGGCATGGGGGGTAGCGCGCTTATCGCCAGCGCTGCCCCGGGCAGCACGCGGATGTCTTTGCGGCATCGCCGCTGTTGAAGTGCTCTCCTCAGGACCCTGGCACGGGCGGGTAGCGTGCTTATCGTCGGCGCTGCCTCGGGGAATTTCTTTCGACACAAAAGGGAAGCAGTCTCTTCAAGACCCGAGCGTTGGCACCTAAAATTCCAGCACTACAGCCTTTTATATGTAATTAATTTCCTTAATTCTCAACATCAATACATTTGGAGTCCATGAAACTGGGCCTCTCAGTATAATTCAGATTAACGTGCACGAATGCATCCAGACAGCCAGATCGTTCGTTTTCTTTCTGAGTTTGAGTGAAATATTATAAATGTATGAAATGGTCTAACGCATTTATAGCATGGGTCAGAAACTGTAATAGTTTATCTTTTTTATTGTCTGTATATTAATATTAGGGAGAACATTACAGCATTCGCCTGATAACAATTCCTAATGTCCCAAAGATCCTATGAGTGTTTGGATATTAAAGAACGGACTTACCTATTTATGAATGAATTATAGATTTGAATATTCTATATTGTCTACTGTAAAATTTATGTTATTCTTTTTATTAAATTATGGGCAGTATTCGTGCATATTTAAACAAACAGTAGTGTCTGTCCATCCATCCATCCACCTTCCAAAACTTCATGTCCCATATAACCTCACGGCCTGTATGGTAATATGTAGAAGATGTATGTACAGTAGAGAAAAAAAAATTCCCATATTCAGGTGAACTTTGTTGCTGTCTCGTGCATCACTTGACTTTATTTAGTTGACTCTTGGGTTCTAGAGACACAAACAGGGATGGCAATAAATGTGGAATCTTCCGGTAAAGTCCTGTGTAGCTGAAAGCCTAAGGCTCGGCAGGCTGGAGTAGCTAAAGAGCGAGACTGAAAGGACGCCCCTGTCCCTCCGGTGATCCCCTACCAAAGCCTGCGACAAAAGCAACTGGTCGACAACCAGCGAAACGTGGGACGTGCACTGGTCTGAGCTCCAGGCCAGGAAGCTGGCGTGCTCTGTGGTATCGCTGTGGACTGCGCCCAATCGATCATGCCAGCTCTGAAATGAATTTCTTTTTGGCCTTCGACACAAAAGGGAAATGAGAAACGCCTGTGTTTACTTTGAAGATTACACATTCCCGATGGCCTGTTGCAGAGGAGAAGTAATATACTCTGTCAGATTGATCTGCAGAAATAGAAAAATGCCGCAGTCCCCTGCACCGACATCACAGAGACCATGACTGCCTATTGGGGACCTGCAGAGGGTCTGTTTTTGCACTGGAGGCCCTGGTGGTTTGTGGCACATCAAGCGGACGCCCTCTTGGAATTAATGGGACGTCAAATTCAGAGAGCCTTTCAGGCAAACCGCGATTGGCGACTTGGTAAAAATCTGCCCTTAGTTAATTATGTTTACAGCAGTGTTTTCCAATCTGGTCCGCAGGGACCCACAGACAATCCACGTTTTTGCTCCCTGCAGGGAGGGAGCAAAAATGTAGACTGTCAAGCAGGGAGCTCAGAGGGAAGAAAAACATGGACCGACTGTGGGTCCCTGAGGACCGGATTGGTTTACAGAGCCAGGTTTTTGTGTGTGTGTGTGGGTTCTGGTTCCTGGGCTGGGAATTCCACATTCTGGAGTGTGGAGGTGGTTGGTTCTGAAATTTCGTCTGTGAGGGGAAACTCACGAAGGCTCCTACCGGATCTTATTATTGTAAGGCACTGTTCACGCTTTAAATCGCCGATTCATCAATATGCATGTGCTCGACTATCAAAATATGGATCTTTCCTGAACACAGCCTCAAAAGGTATCAATTATTACCCTCGCCGGGAATGCGAAGGCTTTACGGTAGCTCAGAAATTGCTGAAGCTATCTGCCAAAATTAATTATTGAATGCTCTTTGATTCCACCTTATTATGTGCGGTATTGATTGTTTAAGCGATGGTATCCATTCGGTGACTTTTGCCACATTTCCTGCATATCAGCCGGGGTCTGCCTGATTGGGAATGGCACTTTTATCATCTCGAATCAGCCTGCTCTTTGGATGAATGCCCTTAGAAGGAAGTGCCGTTATTGCTCTGCTTAGCCCAGAGCCCTTCTGGGTGAATCTAAATAACAAAAACAAAGGAGCGAGTCCCCGGTATTGCTGCCCGGATATCACTGTGTGGATCCGGGCCTGAGATTATGGCACCAAAGAGGGCATTTGGCACTGGATAAAGCGGGTGGTTCCAGCACTCAGGGTAGAGATTCTGTGTTGAGTTTGGTTCTTTTTTTTTCCCCATCCATCCGTTTTCTGTACCTGCTGGTCCTGTCCAGGGTCTGGAGCCTATCTCAGACGCTACAGGCACAAGGCAGGGAACTACCCAGGATGGGGCGCCAATTTCGGCAACTCCGATTAGCCTCAGCATGTGTTTAGACTGTGGGGGGGGGGGGGGCAGAGTACCTGGTGGAAGCCCCACGATGACACAGGGAGGACATGCAAACTTCACACACGGAGCAATGGTGGAGACTCGAACCCGGGCCCCAGAGGTGTGAGGCAGCACTGCAAACCACTGCCGCATTTTTTGCTCCCAAAGTGGATCTGGCTGAGCCGTGGATTGGTGGCAGTTACTGCTTACTCTCGTCATAATAAGATAACCAAGGAGTAACCATGAGGAATGGGTCTTTTACACATTACTGACTGTCCCTGACTTACAACTTGTGTGACACATGACACCTTTTTTCTTTAAAAAAAAAACCTGACACTCTGCTACCTAGTTTATGCTGCAGTCAGTCAGTGCGATTATCCTATCCCGAAATGTCCATTTCGTCATATGACCTGTCTGTCAGAACGGAACCTAGTCATAAGGTAATCTGTGTAACCATTTAATAATCAAATGACATCATCCATCCATCCATCCATCCATCCATCTTATCACTGTTTATCCTGGTCAGGATTGCACAGGGGGTGGGGGGAGGCAAGTCTATCCCACGCAAGCCAGAGGGACACCCAGAACAAGATGCCGTTCTGTCACAGAGAATAACTGAATATGATTGTTATTGAAATGGTTGTTTGAGGATTTTTTGTCCACAGTGACGCACCGTGTTTGCATCGTTTGTGATGACACAATGGTTTATTTGCTGGGAGAATCATAGTTAAAACCTCTCCTCAATGGTACAACAGCAGGGATCTGGGCTTTGGCTCTGCTTGGCGCCCCGCTGGTGCAGATGGGCTGCGGGAGTCTTTCCAATGTCCGGCACAGCCAGGCGTTATGACTTAAAAGCTGTCAGATCCCTGGTGGGGGGGCTGTAATAACAGGAAGTGCTTGGTGGACCCCGGACGGCCTCGGAGGAACCCGGGTGTCTCTGGAAGACAGATTCCTGGCCGATCCGTAGCCTTTGTTTTTGGACTAAAAGAGGCTAAAATGCTTAAAGCTAAACAGACCGTTCAATTCAGTCAGGGACACAGTGCTGCTCTTCTGCTCCGCGGCAGGATGCGCATGGTTTCCACACAGAGGATGTGTAAATACACAGAGGTACTTACATCAGGCCGGCTGGGCACATCTTCATTAAATCTGCTCGTATATCCCCTGTTTTCTTTGCACATAAGCCAACCAGTCACCTGATTTCTGCTAAAGCTTTTTCTTAATGAACGTTCAGGGTAAATCACCGCGTCAGCGCGGTAAGAGCGGGACGCCCATGCCAAGTATCAGATTATCCGCTTCCACCTGGATTTATCTGGAGTGGCATTGTGTTTGTAATCGCTGTGTTTACGTCGCCGTCTAGTGGGCCAGTAGGTTAAGGAGCAGGGCGTTTCCCTCTGTGATACCCAGGGAATTAATTAGGAAGGGAGGGAATTCGAAGTCGGCTGATTTCCTGCAGCTTAATACCCACACGTCTATTTTCTATAACTGGTTTCTGCAGTGCACAAATATATGAGAGGTCCAGTGCATGCGACAGGGGATCCATCCATTCATCCATCCATCCATCTTTTACTTGCTTATCCAGGTCCAGGTTGGGGGCGGGGTGGGTTGGCGTCCTTGAGTTTTAAAATTTTGCTTTTTCCCTTATTGCTCCGGTCGACGTTCAGTAAGTCGCGTAGAAATGCAGCAGCTGTATACCTCTCTCAGATCTGCACCGACGCGCACGCGACACTTCTGTTAGCGTCACAGTATCGCAGCGTCGCACCACCTGGAGCATATCGGAATCTGTCTCCCCTTTAATCAGCAGAGGTCTGTGACTCGTGTACGGAGGCAACTTTGGAGAGAACCCCCCCCCCCCAAACCACCACCTGACACTCGTACATCTGCGTGCCCCCACTTCATATCCGAAGAGCTGAATTGTACCCAGGTATCCAATCGGGCCTCACTTCATTCTCCCGATGGTCCTGAACGCAGTTCCCCTCACATAAACCCAGCTGGATAGGGCCATATGAGTCAATTAACCCAGACAAGGCCGGACCATCATTGTGGACTGTGGGGGCGCCTCACTCCCGGCTCCGAGCGACTCTCTGCTCCAGGTCATCCCCCGCTGTGCTTCCAGCCGCTCTGAGTCCAAATGGATCCGCCAACAGGCCGCCTTATTCAATTCGCTCTACATCAGTTTCAGGTGAATCGGACGTGAACCCTAGAGCGGCTTGAAGTCCCTCAGTGCTGTAACGGCAGGCCGAGGTCATTAGGCAGGAGAAGGCGGGCCCTGTTTTAAGGGGCAGGGCATATCGAATTTATTCTTCAGTCAGAAAGCGTGGGGGCCCAGAACACACACCGAAAGGGTTTATCATGCGAACACAGCACCCCCGAAGGTGTATCGCAGTCTGATCCTAAAGTACTCATTAAAAGTCGAGCATTAACATATTTCGCGTGGCCCATAGAAGGAGGGGGCCGGCAGCCCTGACGGTAATCCCTTTAAGAGGTGGCAATACGGGGGCACTGGATTACGCCCGTCCCGCCGTTAGCGCCGGGAAGAAACCCTTGATAACTAATGCACTGGCAGCCAACTCAGCAGGGGAATGTGTTTACATTGGTTTGAGTTAGCAGGAGTTCAGCTCAGTGGGGGGTCGGGATGGAGGGGGTGGGGGGGGTGTATCATTAGCTTACAGACAGTGTGTCACCAAAACAGAATTACCATGCTTTTGATTTATTTACTACTGCGTGTCCATGTATCAATGTCTTGCATAACTGCCCGATATGCCAGATATGTGAGATATATTCATTAGGGCATCTGTTAGGGGGTCTTTTTGGAGACGACCTGTGCTTCACTTTTCTTAAAGGGGATTTCTCTCCGTCCTTAAAGGGGATTTCTCATCGACTGTAAGCATCGCGGCCCTGAACCATATTCCAGTCACGTGGGGGGTGTCGCCTCTGTTCAGGGGGCACTGGTTTCCTGTATTTGCATTCAGACATGGCCTGAGGAAACGCCGCATTCTTGGGAGTGACCCAGACCGGGTCGGGTGCCGTCGGGTCAGCTTGGCTCGGCCAGGGCTCAGGCCCCTCGGAAACCTGGAATATCACGTCACACGGGGGCTTTGTGTAGCCAGTGCTGTGACTCGTCTCTTTGTTTTCCATCTCAGCCCAGTTTATTCCAAAGAAGAGAGCGTGTCAGACCAGTGTCCTCGGTAAAGTGTAAGGGATCTAAGTGAATCTTATTCGGGCTTAATGGTCACTTGGGGGACAAAAAGTGTTGGGGGTTCAAATGCTGCCCCAGCATATTTGTGCGTGTGTGTGGTCATATGTCCCCATGATGTGATAAAAACATGTTATTTTGACGTTGTGATACCATTTTTTGCGCTAACTGCTTGGTTACTTGTGGTTAAGGTCAGGGTTAGGTAGGGGTTAAGGGTGTCATTGTTGGGATTAGCACTTTTCCCATGGAAATGAAAGGATGGTCTCCACAAATATTTGAATACAAATGTGTGTGTGTGTCTGCGTGTGTGAGTGAGTGTGTATTTCCTCTGGTTATTCCTGATTTTTCTCTCGGTCCAAAAATATGAGCTTACATGATTGGTGCCTCGTGATTTTGAATGTACCGTGTGATGGACTGGCATCCTGCCCAAGGTGTCCTGTAACTTGCGCCCGGGGATGAACTGGCATTCTATTAAGGGTTAGAATTAGTGACCCAATGAGAACCAGTTATTAGGGATGGAATGGAAACATGAAAAAGCGTGTACTTGAGAAAATATTAAGCCTGCGGTGGATTCAGTGCAACGCCAACGAGTGCGGTAGGAAACCAGCTGTAGTCGTTTTCGGCGTGTCAACGGTCCTTTCTTACTGTTTGGTGTTCATCCATCATCCATCTTCTAAGTGCTTATGCTAGTCAGGGTCATAGGGACCTGGGAGCACCGGGAGCAAAGCTTGGCCACGTTTGTCTTGGAGAACATCTGCCATACATCGAGTTTGTAAGTAGCGCCTGACAAATGATGGGGGGAGTGGAGAACGACAGAATGGGCTGCTCGAAGGAGGGAGATCGCCAGTCACCTTAATGATCCGTTATTTCGGGGAGCCAAATATTACGCCCGCAGAGATCAATACTCTCCATTACTGCCGATGGATTTTCCGTCCCTCCCGCCGCCGCACCCATGCAGCGAGGTGACTGCCTCATGCGTATCTTGGCGTTATTCACCCGCTTCCTTTGTCTCGGGGAAGCCGACCGCCGCACGCCGCACCTCTTAGCGGCACGACGTCGCCTTTCTGCTAATAACCTCCTCTATTTTCCTAACAATTAATTGTTTTTACCAGATAGACCATGAAATGAGCAATTAATTTAAACCATCAAGTTGCATTTCATGGCACGGCTTTGACGGGAAGCGCTAAAAATAGCCGCGAAATCCCGCCAGCGACGGAGGCGCACATGCTAATAAAATGCAATAATGCAATTGTTAAGCCTTGTAGACGGAGATTCAGTGCTGCTTTTGGGTTTTTGCATGATTGGACGCCATGTTTTGGGCTGGTTGCCCTTTATGTCGGCGAGCCATAGTGTTGGCTGCAGATTCGTTTGAGTAGCAGGAGTCTTCATTGGCTTCTGCGCACCGATTCCCCGAAAAATTCTGCACTCAAGATGTTTTAGGCAAATGAATACATTCAAATATTGAATTTTTTTTTTTTTTTTTTTTTAAGAAAAAATACCAGCAAGAAACTAACACTTATTACAGGGTAAAAGGTGCTAATTAGGGAAAATGAACAATTCATTGAGAAAAAAAGAAACATCTTAATGAGGTTGTTGTTCAGTATATGCGGAAGCTTTGTGAATGCAGATGTTCGGGGTGTTCAAAGAGATTCGGAGAGTTTTAAATGGTAGATAGTGTGCTGCTGTAAAAATTCAAAGGAATCTATTCAGAGCGGCTGAATTGGAGTTTTCGTGTATTTAACGGAGCTAAGCTATTGATAAAATAGAAATTCATGCAGTCGCATGCTAACGTTAATGAAAAATTAAAAGCTCCGTTTAACTTTGATGCAAGGGGTGTTTGAAGCAGGACTCTGCGCCCCCGGGAACACCTGATAAGTGGTTGACAGAAAGTGATTTTTTTTTTTTTTTAGAACGTCAAACACAGATGGATTTCACGTTTACTTATTTATAACTGGTGATGGTGTAGAATTTACAGTATATGGGAGCCATTTTATTGTATAAATAATTACTGACGTTGCTGGAAGGGAAGGGATAAATAAATTAAGCTGTGAAAGAGAAAGGAAGTGCAGGTCTGCTCTCATTGCCGCCGTCCGCATTTGGGTGTGTTTTCCCGCGGTCTCTCGCCTGCCGGCATCACGGAGGTGCAGCGCCATAGCCGCGGCTCGCCACATTAACTGCAAATCACCCGGATTTTGGGACAGAGGCTCCCTGACCGGAGAACAATGCAGACGAAAAGCTCCAACTCAGCACAGCTGCGCCCGTGAATGGGAGACATCGAATCGACGTTAATTAGTCGTAGAACAGTAGCTAGGTTAATGACTTTGCAGATAAAGAATGCCCCCCTTCGCTAAAGTTCAATTATTTTAAACTAGATAAGACAACTATAATGTAGGGCGTTCTCAGATTGTGTGCATTCATGTAACTTCAGAATGATGTTGATGAGTCAAGCTATCTGATGAAATAAAAGGGAGGCTCCGGTAGTGAGTATTAAATTATAGATAGCTGCAGTATAGTAATACTCCTGGTTGCAGAAGCATATTTTTCACAAACCGACCCTGCATACTCTCATCGTTACGTTTGAGATGCTTGAGTTAACTCATTGAGTTGGCGTCTCCTGTATGCATCCGCCATCTCCCTGCCAATATGGCAGATTCGCTACCACACGTCACTCCACCTTGTGCCACTTTGCGTCCACTTGGGTTTGAGTGCCCCTGGTGTTCAAAAAAGAGAATTGCTCCTTCCGCCAGCGCAAACCTTTTACCAAGACCTCCTCCACCGTTGAGAGTCGGATGTCATTCTTCTGTATTGTGGATGCATTCCTACAAGCATGCAGGCTCCCATGATCAGCTGTCCTGCCATCGCAGGGAAGGGGTGTGGATGCCTCATGACTGTATGCCTTCCGTATCTCCCCCCACCCAGGCCCACCGTGTTTCTGGTCTCTGCCGCTTTCCTTCCCGGGGACCACAGAGGCTGCGGAGACAGACAGCTGCACGGGGCCTCGACGGGGATGCTCCGACCAGGGTCGCCTCCGCTGCGGGGTGCCATGCGGGCCACACAGGTGCTGGTCCTCGCCTCCCTCCTCGCCCCCGCGGCCCTTGGTAAGCCCCGCCTACTCTCCCCTGCCCACATCTGCGGTAGGCCTTCCAGACACACATACTCAAATGCACAGAATCAGAAAATGTAGGTTTCACTGGGTAAGCAACGATGTTGTGGAAGAAAGGATCTAATCGTATATCTTTGGGCTGTGACCTTTAAATAAATACAAGAAAATAAACTTTTTTTTTCCAGATTTCAAATATATGTCATCAAGATCTTGCAAGAACTGCAGTGTTTGACAATCTGATTCAAGTTAACCTTACTAATGTATTCGGTATAACCTGCATGTGACCTGTAAACTAACTCATTTTCTCCCATCACCATAGTTTAATCTTTTTTTTTTTTGACACTGACCTCTCTCACTCTGATTCTCCAGTTCGCTCACTGCTTGCAGGATAAGATCGCACTTTTGTTGTTTTGCACTTGTGGTCAAGCTTTTGGTCTCGGTTTTCTGTTTTGTTTACGTGTCTAATTACGGTAACGGAGCGCCGTGCGAACGTATTTTATTTATAACATGGCAATAACAGAGTGAAACGATACGTTCCTTAAAGTCGACATTACTGAGGCACGGAGCTGTGGCGACTGTTTCTCCGTACGCAGGAAGTGGAAAACAGCGGGTGTCTCAGCTTCAGGCGACTCTACAATTTGTTGTCCTTTGTTGCTGTGGTCCAGATGCAGCCCCGGTCTGCCTTATTTATACAAATGCGTCCTGTCTCTCGCCTCCTTCGATAATGGCGATGATTTTCACTCATTCACTGACGGTTTGCATTTCAGCATCAAAAAAAATTATACATGATCAAAGGCCGGGCTGCAATTATTATTTTTAAAGATCTACATTACTGAGAAAACATAACGAAGGGGCGAAGGAATATATGGTCTTTGGCAGTGGATGGTGTCGAATCAAAACAGCGCAGACGGAGAGAGCCGTCGGGGGAATGTGGAATATCTCCGCGCCGTTTCCTGCTCAGTTCAGCCGTGATGAGGAACCCCACACAGGAACAATGTGATGCTTTCGCCATTCATTTTAGCACATTATTAGGCTTATTTTTCAGGTGTCAGGTGACCACAAGTCAAGAGGGTGGCAATTAGTTCCCAGCGCGTTGGCGTTGAAACGTGGCATGTGGCTTGGGTAGGTGGCTTAGGTTTACCGTGGTGACTGTATACTATGGCACAGGTTTCATAAACCTAACCGTGCCAGGTCTGCCCGCCATTTTAGCCCGCTGCAAATGCCGTGGTCAGCTATTGTCACTATTGGCAGCTTGGTAAGCAGTGATAACATGGAAAAGACCATCCAAGCTTGGTGTCGATGTGGACATTCCTGAGGGTCTAGAGCACCCGGGGGGGGGGGGGGGGGGGGGG
>JAODJW010000050.1:3449132-3464417 GCA_026777045.1 Hyperopisus bebe
TATTTTTTATTTTTTAATTTTATTTATTTATTTTTTTCTTGTGTCTTTCTGGGCAATAGAAAGCAGGTATAGTCCTAAATCTATACTGAGGGAACAGAAAAGAGCCCATCTGCTTAGGACTGTTAAAATTCTGACTCAGTGGGATTAGGAGGAATGAATAAATTATGCAGACAATGTGAAAAAGCAAAGTGAACGGTGGCTTTGGGGCACAGGCACCAAAGTTAGATCTGGCTTTGAACAAGGCTTTTTTCAGGGTGACACACAGGCCCTGGGTGGGCGGTTTAGAATGTAGATGCGTGGGGGGGGTTGGGTCTTCGCTAAACCACTTAAAATGAGCGCTTGGCATTAGATGGCTCTTTGACCTCTGAATGTGACAGATTTCTCTGTTTATCTGCAGTATCATGGCAGATTAAGACGATAGGCAGGGATTTCGGCTCCAGAACCAGCCACGGCTTAATCTCAGTATGGCGCACCATAATTGCCTTGGATTCAGGACGTCACTTTTTTTATGAGAAACGGCAGTGAGGTTATTTTGAGGCCATCCGTCTCCACCATTTACGCGCTTGCGTGACGAAGTGCGTCTTGTTAGAAGGGGTAAACGTTACGGCAGCCCCTCACGGGAAGCACATGTGCCCTCAAACACGAGAGGCACCATTGAGATGCAGATTTATCCAAACGCGGTGGAGGACACCCACACAGACGCTAGGAGAACCTTCAGACTGGGAATGGGATTTGAACCGACAAGCCTCGATGTGTGTGGGGAGCACCACCCACAGAACCACAGTGCCAGCCAAAAAAGTGACATCAGCGAATTCAAAAGTTCTACCAGGCTTGTTCCTCTGTGGAGACCCACCAATAACAAGGCTGATGTCATGGTGCTAATCATAGTTCTAAATGAATCCAGACACTCGCGAGCTGTCTTTGGAAAATAAACAAATAAATGAAAGGCCCCTGCTGATTGGTCACCTGAGGAACACTGTGGCATGAAGGTACAGGAATGCTGATTGGCTACTGTGAAAATACTGCCCGTTATGGGTTGGGTCGGGCATCCATTTTTTATAAGTGCCTGGGGGAAGCCTGGAAGCGTGTCCACCACAGGTGTCGGGGTAACGTGTAATGATGATGTATCTGGCAGGTCCCGTGTGATTCCTAAGGTATATTACGGCTTCATTAAACAGCACCCATGACCAAAAAGATAAGGAAAACATAAAAGATGGGGAAACAGCATTTTTTCTGCGCATAGAATAATATACACATCTTTGTCGCGTGTAGGTTTTTTTTTCCCCACCAATTGAGGAGGAAAAGAAAAATCAATATTTCATTTGCAAGCTGAAAGTGGCTTTCAAGGCCAGGCTGTTGTATCTTACGCTGCCAAAGTGCTGTCAGAGCCTCTGAAACATATGACAGCAGCATTAGCCGTGCAGGCTTTTTGGAAACAGGTTAAACACTCCCAAGTTTTATAGTTGTTCTGAAGGGCATGAATATCTTATAAATTAGACCCCGATCCTCGATTGCTCCATTTCAAGTGTCGAAAGATGCAATTTAAAGTTGCTTATTGAAGCAGAGTGCTGTTTAATGAGAATGGATATTGACAGAGGGGTCGCGGGAATCTGGATGTTAGTTTACACGAAGTGGCAGGATACACACCACGGCCCAGAGGCCAGCAGTGATGTCATAAATATTACAGAGTCTCCTAACCTGTAAAGGCGCTCACTGTTAACCTTCATTAAAATGCATTTATACACGTATATAGCTTATAATATAATTACCATGAGCCCGTGCTCAGTAATATATCATTGTAATAAAAAAATAGCTGAACATGATCAGCACCCTGAATATGAAGAAATACTGCTTTGGTAACAGATAAAACTGTCAAATGTGTTCTAACACTGGATCAGTTTCCGACTTGCTAATTAGCCTTAGCTAATGTGTTTATTCAGTTTTATAATTTTCGGTTTATGCAAACTATAATTTTCCTGTTTATACAACCGGGTGCTCTCTGAAGTAAGTAATTCATCAGACTTGTTTCATCCTTCGCATTTGGGGAGTCGGTTTTGTTGCGGCCTTCGCCGTAAAGCCATTCTGAGGAGGAACCCATCTGCTTCAGCCATTGTTATAGGCATCCCGACAGAGCGCTCCGAAACTCCTACGTTAAAAAAAGAATCCGAATATTGGCAGGTTTAAGCGTTGAGCCCGTTTGATGGAAAAGTGATTAACACGATGGGTAGAAAGAGGGCTGGTAGATGGAGTAGCTTGTGGGCCTTCTGATTGACGGGCTCTTTCCTCACTGAGCATGTGCGGACACTACTCGTATACACTGTGCAGGTGCATTTGTATCTCTGTGAATTTATGTGTGCGAGCTCTTTGCGATAGACTGCAGGATGTCCAGGATTCAGATTCAAGACTCAAGATTTCCTCATTATAGGCAGAGTAAGCAGTCAGTTAAACTACACAAAGACAATCTTATTTTGCATCTCCAGACCACGGGTAAACGCAAGTTAAACACGAGACACAAATACAGACTGAGGTGCTTCAACAAAACAATGAATACAAGTACAATTCTGACAATATGTACAGCAGTGCGATGTGAACACAGAGCGCGACATAAACATATAATGTAAATAGAGTGAGTATTGCGAAGGAGTGGGTAAGTATGAGTTTGGTGAGGGACCAGTCCTGGTGGCAGCACGTGCTCGATGCTTTATGATCCCTGAGAGCCGAGTTAGCGAAGTAGCTGTCGTACAGGCAGTCACCAGCTTACGAACGAGATCCATTCCAGAAGTCTGTCTTTAAGCAGGATTTATAGGTAGGTCAAAACAGATACATTTGGTTCTAATTTAGCGTCAGTTAGTCTTAATATGTGGTACATATTATATATAATATGTATATATATATATTTTTCTATGCATATAAAACATTTCCAAATACAATAAAGCATCTTATATATAATAATACAGTACATAATAATAATAATGATAGTAATAATAATAATAATAATGAAAGTAACTAAATATGGTACTGTATTGTACCTCGAGCCAACAAACTGCTGAACGAGCGATCGGTAAGTCAGGCCTTCTTAACGTGGGCCTGCCTGTAAATGCATGGGTGCATAATCCTTGCAATCCCCGCAGAAGCTGGGTCACCGATTGTTTGACGGACGAAGACCTGCGCCGCCCTTCATTCTATTAAGAGGCATCTTATTGCCAACTAGTGTGTCATGAAAAGGCTGCGGGCAGGATTCAGGTATTAAGAGGGACCCAGTGTTGAGAACCAGCAGATACGAGTCCAAAGAACCGTTTGGCCAGTGCCAGCTCTCTCTGCCCCGTTCAGTCCTACGTCCCCCATCTTTGTCTTCCCCTTGGCTCCCCGCGTGGGGATGGAGGGCAAGTAAAATAGCTGCCTACGTTCTGTTAATAAGTTTTCAGTCATTTCTGCGACTCATTTTTTGCAGATTACCACCCAGCGTGGTTCCACAATCAGCACGGCACACGCGTCATTTTTATTAATGAAACCGAGCAGAAGTAAATACTGTAAGGTTAACTCTAATGTTCCCGAGGTTGTTCTCTCGCGAGGAAATTTCATTATATTCTGTGGATAAATGAGCCACTATCCAGATAGATTGGTCGAAGGCAAGTGCATTTTCCATACAAACAAGCTGAACCTTATTATCCTTTGCACTGATTACTGTAGTTTTTGTCGTGGCACCCCAGGCTTTTCGGGCCGGTCGGCCCACAGGTTTTAAAAGTGCCATGTGTTATTTTATGCGGTACATACTTTACCTGCTGCATAAAAATGTAAGTAGTGTACATTAACATAAGGGCTCTTTGGTGGCTTGGGAGTTAGTGCTGTAGCCCCCCCTCCCCCGGGCCTGCAGTTTACATGTTCTTACCTTGAGCGGCTCTCCTCGGCCGAGTCTGTCTTCCTCCCAGATTTCAGACACTCCTGTCTGTAAATTGATGAGTCTAAATTGCTCATAGTGTGTCGGTAATGGACTGGAATACCGTTGCGGGTGTTCATTGCCCAGAGATGGATAGTTCAAGTCTAGGAAGTAAAGATCCAGACCAAGATTTTGTTCCACCCAGCTAGTTGATTGTAAACAGTCACAACCTGTTGGTTGAAACCCCCTAGACAATCATTCCACTTTTTTTTTTGCAAAAATGCAAACTATTTGGCAGGGAGGTGGGAGGGAGCAAAAACATGGACCGTCTGGGTATCCCCGAGGACCGTATTGGGAAGCGCTTCTCTATCTTATACTTTATGCTTCCCAGGACAAGCTCCAGACTTGGCGTGACTCTGATAAGCGGTTATGGAATATGGATGCATGGATGCGGGGATTTCATTCTAAGTGCCATAATGGAAGTACCAGGCAAACGAAGCCTATAATGTTGGCTGAATAAGCTGCTCAATATATGCGGGTGTTTCCAAGATTTTACATGGCAAATCATAGGGAACATATGCATGCAAAAGGCCCACTATACTGTACCATGCAGCTAGCAGAGATAATAATGAAGTCATAAACTAATAATTCAGGCTGGCATAAATTTAAGCATTTTCCTCCTAATAAAACTGATGCAGACTGATGTATTTGCCGCATGTAATACAGCAATCCCTCACTATTCTGACAGTACTCTCTCTGCTGTTTCAATTACAGTGAAATTAAAATGCAGTTGCAGTGACATTAAGGATGTTTGGGTCAAGATGAAGTATTTCAAGACAGATGTGGGGTTGTTAGGTACTTTCAGTCCTGTTTCTGTTTATCTTCATGGGGCCACAGACAAGGAGTCCCAAACCACAGAAAGGTTGTCCTTTCCAAACCACCAGCGGGAGTTTTTCTCCCGGTCCCTCCTACTGCTGGAGTGCTGGAGAAACACCTCCTTTTGTCTCAGTTTTTTTTTTTCTTTAATTATTATTTTGCATAAACTTTCTATTAGTGAAATTAACAGCATAAAAACACTCATAAATTAGATATTAGTGAGGAATATGAAAAAAAAGATTAGATTAATTGAGGTCATTTTAAGATGTTGTGTGATAATTGGAATGGAGATAAAGTGAGTCTTAAAGACCTTGGACAGATTTATTTTTTCTGTCCGCACGTCCGTATCCCATGACGCTCTTAAAGAATTCTCATTTTCATGTTGTGCTGTTTTTTATCGCGGAGAAATAGAGATCTCATTTTCCCGTCTTCTCTTGGGAAGTGCTAAGCTTCAGACCAGCTGATTTCCCCCTATTTTTAGTGATAGCGTCGCCGGGTTGGATCAGGAAGACGCAACTTTTACAGATAGGATGGCGATGCACCGTGGATGGTCCCACAGCCAATTATGGTGTAGCATGTCTCCTGTGCTGTAATATTCACAGCCAATAAGGGCGTAGCATGTCCCATGGGCTGTAATGTTCACAGCCAATCACAGTGTAGCATGTCCCCTGTGCTGTAATGTTCACAGCCAATAACGGCTTAGCATGTCCCATGGGCTGTAATTTTCACAGCCCATCATGGTGTAGCATGTCCCCTTGTGCTGTAAAGTTCACAGCCAATCATGGCGTAGCATGTTCCCTTGTGCTGTAAAGTTCACAGCCAATCGTGGCGTAGCATGTCCCCTTGTGCTGTAAAGTTCACAGCCAATCATGGCGTAGCATGTCCCATGTACTGTAACACTGTTGTCATTACTCTTCACCACCATGTCTAAAAACCTTTTGCTGTTTCAGTCTTTACTGCTTTGATCTAAATGTAACATTGTTCTGTTCAATGGTCAGGGATGCACTGCATTATTTATGTATTACTGCGACCAGTATTGCAACTGTAGCTACTGTAATTAATTATACACTTTTTGTACAGTCTTTTTATTTTTGTTTCCATCTAATTTATTGACATGCGACAGAATGCGATTCAAACGAAAATACCTGTGATTTTCCCATAACAATACTGAGCTGTGACTCACTGGCTGTGACTCACCTTGACATCCTGTGTTGACCTTCCTTAGTCACCTAGCCGTAGCATATCTGGAAATTCACATATGGTATCAGGTATCCCATGTCCACGTGTGCCCAGAGACTCACAGGAAAAGCTTTGTGTTGTCCAGCGACCTCCGCGGAATGTCACACCCGGAATTCGATGTCGGGATTTGCGATACAAAGGAACGCAGTGTGAATTTGCACATGCGGTATGCAAATCCTGACGAGCATCTACTGGAGTGATCACCCATCAAAAGCTTCTGGATAGACTAATTTAGCGTAGGACAAATGTGCAATTATTTTGGCACTGTTTACAAATATACTTCATCAGTTTCCTATATACATGCACACTATGGTTTGGCTGTTGGATGACATAGGAATTCTTCAGTGTATCTGATATGGACCCTGCATACCCGTTGTGCTAGGAGTCTGGCCTCTCGAGTGAGATGTCGTGTGGGTGTGTTTAGGATGAAAGAGGTGGAGGTGACAGCTTACCCTCTTGGACCTTGAAGACAGAAGCCGATGAGGATACTTGAAGTGGTTTTAAAAGCAGTTCAGTGTGGGGGACAAATTCAATACAGCCATCATTAAGGGAAGGGATCTATTGTAAGAACTTCCTTCAAGGAGAAGGACTCCGCCTGTCTCATCTCCATATTAACCATGCTTTGAAGAAACAGGAACCTTTAATCTCACTTCTAGATACGTCTCTCGCTGGAAATATTGCTTTAATGTTTTACATGCACACATACTGTACGCCGTCACCTTCATCGTGTCACGCGGCACTGCATTCCAGTAAAAACATGGCCTGGACATCATTTGTTTTCCTAAAACAGATGGTCTTACTTAAAAGAAAAAAAAATACTAATGAAAAGTTTTTGCCTGCATCCTTCACAACTTCATCAACTTTTTTGTGCTTTGAACCTTCAGACCTTGAAATATACATTACAGAAATATGCAGTTTAGCAATGTATCTTTTGTAATGTATTTTTCTTTTCAATATTCCGGCCAAACGGTCCTCTTTTTGTGTCTTCTGAGGACTCGGCCGCTCCCTCATCTTTGCTGCATGCTTCAATCCCGACCTTGATGCCGACGATGTCAAATTTTTTTTTTGAGAGGGGGGCTGACTGCCAAGTGACGTGGGGGAGGCGAAGAGTCCCAGGGCCCCACAAAGACCCCCCCCCCCCCTGCTATAGCTGCTGAGCTTTAGGGAGGATTCCCTTGTACGGACACAGTATCTTCGGCACGCCTCGCTGGTACCAGAATGAAAACAGGCACTGCCCTTCACCTGCACCTGGTCCTTGGTGTTGTAGCTTCTCACCGTCACAACGTATCTTGCATGTATACATTGCTATTTTGCCGCATAAAATTGGAAAAAAAAATGGTGCTTGGAGATTCATACAAAAGCAAAATAAAATCCACCCAACTATTTTCCATAACCAATTATCCAGCATAGTGCTGTAGTGAACGTATACTGGAGAGCTGAGGGCACGAGGCAGGGGTACAACCTGGACAGGAATCCAGCACAAATCATGCAAGCAAATAAATAAACTAATAGCTAGATGCACGCGCGCGATATACTATCTTTGGTGCAACTGAGGTGCCTGGCGTATATTTTGGCTGCGCTGAGTCGCATGCTCTACCTGTCATCTCCATTTTCTGCCCGTAAATTTGACTCAGATAATCGGATAATCTATGCAGCACTACGTGCTGTATGATTGGCTACCGTTGACCTGCCCGGATTGAGTGTCGCATATGTCTGTGGCATGCTGCAAAAGCGGGAATGAGACCGCATTTGGGCCAGCGCTTCTGCTTTTGGGTATCATTTGCCGCTGCAGCAATATGACCTTCGGGACTTCTAAATGTCAAGGAAAACGATTGTATATCCAGCAGTAGCGATACTATTTGTCATATTATGTGTAAGCTATGTCAAGTAAAAATAAAGTTATTTGCTGCTTATAATAATAGTCAGTTATTGCACCGTTGCCTGACACCTCCAGAGATGTGAGTGTGACCCCCACCACTGGCATCCTGTCCCAGTTGTCCCTGGAATAAGTTCCAGGCTGACAGCAATCCTGTACCGGGTAACCGGTTGTGGATGGATGGACGTGTTTATGTTTCACTGCTTTTTTTGGAAGCACTCGTTTTGTCATTGCTTATGAATGTTTTGCTTTTTTTTGTCAGTTTTTATTTTTTTATGTATAATGATGTATAGGCAATTTGGCCTGGACATCATTTGTTTTCCTAAAACAGATGGTCTTACTTAAAAGGAAACAAAAAATACTAATGAAAATGGGGGATGTGTACAACTACAGGCGTGTTGTGAAACAAATCCTTTATGTGTCTTCTTTGACTCCCCGGCTGCTACTTATGCATTTAAGGTCCGTGATACAGGGTGACGGTAAGTGTCGATTCTCAAAACCGCTGCAGTGAGGTCAAGGTGGATGAAGTGCTTTGATCGGGAACTGTGTCGCCCGCGGTAATCGAAGCGGCTGGGAAGAGTTACATTCGGCTCAAAGAGGACACACTCTCTCTGGTGATGTTCTCTCGTCTCTGGCGATGAGGTTTCCGAAAGAGGACCGCGACATTTCCCGTGTTGCTGATGTTAGGATTCTGTCTTATTTTATCGTAAACGGGAAGAGAGCAGTTTTCACGGCAGATTAAGCTAGCTTCCACGTGGCCCTACCTTAATGCTGAAGAGCTAGCAGACTGAACTGGTACACAGTGATTCTCACACCGGCTTCCTCTGCTGACTTGATGAACCATCTCATGCATTCTGACATGGGCGGTTGAATAAAAATAGGAGTTAAATAAACGTAAAATCCCACGCCTTGCATGTCACTTCACTGGTGTGGCTTTGCTTTAAGAGTTTATGCTCCGGGGGCCATATTTTACGCGTTGTCTCTGTGTTTATACAGATTTTCGGTGAACCGGTGACTTTAAATTGCCAGGGAGGTATGCCTGTGTGAATGAGTACGGCTATCCTGTCTGGGTTTGTACCCAGGCCTTGATCCTCGCGCTCCGCTGGATTTCATCTGGATGAATATTGGATACGGGGCGTGTTAAAAATGTATGGGCGCGTAATGGATTCATGAATTATATCAGTGGCAACTGAAATGTCGGCGGCGAAATGGGCGCCGGAAGAGCACAGCATTCAGATGCGTCCCCGTCGAACGCAGACGGCCCTAAATAGACGCATCCATCATTCGGAATTTATCGGAGACCCTGACGTTAATGTTGCGACCGCCGCACGTTTCGGTCCATTGTCCCATTTTCCCAGGGCGTCGCTGGCGAGGGAGATTGACAGCTACATGCCACATGCTCACACGCCGACGTCCTCGTCATCAGGATGCCACCAGCATCTCTAAGCGTGCCCATTAAGGTCTGCCACGCCCCACAAAAATACAGCGTGCGACATTTCCGTGCTTAGTAGGTGATTTGAACTCCTTTATTGAACAAGGTGTCATTCGGTCAGATTCATTACCTCTACCAAACTTATCCTCTGACATCTGTAACTGAAAGTGGCTTTTGTTTAAAAAAAAATAAATAAATGGCCAAACGTTTTGCTGATTCTTGACCCACTGATGAAGTTGGCAAGGACGCACCACACGACCCAGAACAGGTCCAGGGATGGAAGTGTTTCATGTTTTATTGGCACGACAGCTAGTCGAAGAAAACGGGAAGTGGAGAGCCTTATTCTGAATGGACGCAGGTTTCCTACCTGCTTCTCGCTTATCAGACGTTAGGATTCTCCTCCCAGAGATATTATTAGGGAGAGAAAAACATGCCAACGATAGTATTTCATTGTACATGTTATTTTTTTACCTTGTTTTTATGCCGAAATGGGACAATCTTGCTGCACTGTAACAGTAGTGCAATGTGCTGTATAGTGTAGCAAATCTCTCATTTTAAAGACTTGTGCATTTTTGAGAGAATCTGAAGTAATCTGAAAAGGTGTTTTTTAATGTTCTAATTATGGTTGTTTTAGTTAAAATCACTATTGATTTTTTTAGCTTGTATTTCAACATGCAATAACCCTATTTACATTTTTGGTTTTCTGTTATAGTGTGGAGCTTTCAGTATGAGTCAATCCTCCCCCCCCTCAGCCAAAAATAAACTCCTAATTTTTCTCTGACCGGTCACAAAAATCAGCAGGCTACTCAGATTTATTACTGGTTCAATAAATTTGATTGGCAGTCATGTATATTGGCAGTTTAATTTTCCTGTTAGGTGCAGGATTTAATTATCAGGAAAGGAAAAATTGCCTTATTAATGGAATTGTTAATCTCTTGTGAAAATACAAATCTAGTCTTAACAATCGGAAGAGCAGAGTGCACACAGATAGCTTATTGTCCCTCTCCCACTGAAATGTTTTGTGCTTGCATACATTACTATGTTCCGTTTAAATTATTCATGGGAGATATGGCTTTATGTGGGCTGGCTCGGTTATTTTCATTTTGCCCTCCCACCAGCAGGGTGCACTATTTAGTGCATGCATGTAGAATTTGCGTGCTCTTCCTTTGTATGTGTCATACTCTGCCTTCTTTCTGCAGTCCAAACACATGCAGGTAGATGAACTGGTGGCAGTGGCAGAACATCTGTACAAATGGACCATGCCTCCCTTTCCAAATTCACACCTAGTGCCTGCCTATGCCAATTACAGCAGCTGCAGATGATGAAATTTAAGTAGCTTCCAAATATCATACCCATCATGCACTGCAGTTGTTAGCGAATTCCACAAACATGCTTTATTCGCTAAATACACGCCTCGACAACGTAGTTTGCCTACAAAACCTTACAAACTATTACATTTAAAAAAAATATTTTAAGTATTGTGTCAGTTTTTTTTGTGTGTTGACGTCCACCATAATGAGATTGTATACATACAAATGGGAGATATAAAAGTAGCATGTCACAAATTTATATAATATGGTATGCATGATGTCAGCGCCCTAATCTTCACTAACGTTTCCCATATATGTGAGATTCGCAGTCGGAGGGTGGCCCTCGATGTCGCTGTGGGGGGGCTGGCTGCACTGCCTACCAGTATATCCTGACTGATCCTAGGTTAGGCTCCTGGGTCCCCACAACCCTGTACTGGAAAAGTGGTTATGCACAATGGCATGTGTATCCTTGAGTTGATCAGTATGGTTTGAAATGATACTTCCTGACTATCTATCCTGTCACTCCCTTTCTTGTAGCGTATTCATTCTGGAGGCTTAAATGGCATGTATTTTATGGGTTGTACATTTCTGGCTAAGCATTAGTAAACAGTTGAGAAAATATTGACAAAGACAATGGTTATTGACCCTCCAATGTCCAAAGGTCTCCATCAAAGGCCACAAGAATATGACCCATCTGTCTGTTCAGAACCCGGTCGTTTTTTACATTAATGATAACTCTTAAATGTCATTGTATATCAGCTTTATCTCAGACAGATGACGGGGTAGAATTAAAACGTCTCGCTCTTGATCGACTAGTGCAGCAATTTGGCGAACCCTGTTTGGTTTCTGCTCCAGCTTGCAATCACATGTCAGAGACTCCGGAGCTCCCACTATTACCCAGCAATGTCTGTCTGCGTGATTCATCTCGCACAATTTGGCACAGTCCTTGAGAGAGATAGGGCTGAGCAGCGAGTTATGTCGGATTTCTACCCTCGACTTTACATCTCCAGTAATGCAGTCTATAGGACTGTAATACTGAGGGATGGGGTTGATGTTACCATGGTTACTATTTCATAGAATAAAGCTTTTGCAGTACAGTGTCGCAGTCATAGGAACATAGACCCGCAGTGTTGTGTTTTCATGATAATACTCAACATGCTTTTAAACGCAGTGATCCTTCAGTCAATTCACACCGCACGCTCAACGTCTGAAATGTCAGTGTCGATGTCCTGTAATCTTGGTGTGCCTTTCTTTGAAGTATCACTGTTATTATAAAAAAGGACAAAGGCATTTGAAATTTTTATAGAGTGGGTTGTAAAAGCCCTTGGAAAGACTAAAACACGTGCATGCATACTGACCCTTCTGTTATGACATCGTACCCATTTCGTCAGCCTGACATACGTGCCTTACAACTGACTCTTTGTCCCTTTATGTACCTGAATATATGATACGTGATGCAGCTCATGTTAGGATCACCTCAAGGGCTCTCCTTAAACTGGCACAGTGGCCACTGATCCAAATCTTAAATCTTTACACCTTGGCCTTATCGATTACCTGCTATTCTGTACCTTATGTCAAAGTTGAAACAAGTGGTAGCTTACCGCAGTAATTACCAAGTGTTAATAATCAATGCATTCTTATTTATTTTGGTTACTTAAATGCAGAGGTGGAGATTTTAGGTCCAGGAAGTACAAATCCAGACCAGGATTTTGTTTCAACCAACCAGCCGAATACTCTGTGACTGACACTCTTTATACTCAACTGGTTGGTTGAAACAAAATCCTGGTCTGGATTTGTACTCTCTGGACCTGAAATCTCCACCTCCGCTTAAATGTTGGAATACAGTTTCACAAGTGTGTCAAAGTGGGAGGAGCATGGAGAGAATGGGCACTGTTACTGCCACCTGGTGGCAGAGCAAGGTCATTGACAAGGTGTGTGCCTCTGGCCCGCAGCCTTCAGCCGAGCACCCATCCCTATGGCCGTGGTGCGGAGGGAGCTGTCCTGCGAGAGCTACCCCATCGAGCTACGCTGCCCGGGCACCGACGTCATCATGATCGAGAGCGCCAACTACGGGCGGACGGATGACAAAATCTGCGACGCCGACCCGGTCCAGATGGAGAACACGCGGTGCTATCTACCTGACGCTTATAAGATCATGTCCCAGCGGTAAGAAAATTCAGTCACTAAATCTTTATCGACATATTTTTTCGAATAGCATCGCTAAAGTTAATTCGTATTAAAACAAACAAAAAAATAAGGTTTATGAACAGAACTCCCAGAATCCCAAGTGTATTTAAAGGTACAGATCACAGATTACATTTGCAAATGGAATTATGGGGGTCTGTGATGTAGGTGGGGGCTGGAGACTATGGTAAAGCGATCGCATCATTGGCCGCAGGACAGTGGGCTAACAGTGACCTTTTACATTTCATTCGCATGGATAACAGTCCTATCTGGAGTGCCTCATTTGCCCTGCCTGAGCAAATGCAGAAAACTAGAACTGACATTAAATTGTCCATTAGTCTAGCTGGTGGTGGAAATAGAAGAGGAGTCCTACTTCAAGTGACAGGTTGTCAGAATTTTGGATGGTCGCATGACACGACGCTGTATTTAAAATGGATATTCTGAAGCAAAGAACAATCGAGAGAGAGAGAGTGTTAGGTACAACTGTAAATGGAATGCATTTATGAAGGTCTTCACCTATTACAATTAAGTGAAAGCTGCGAAGAGTTATTTATTGATTTTATTCCTGAGAAATTACAAAACGTTGCTTGCAGGTTTAATACCTCCGGGTGTTGCACGTGTAAGTAAACATTAACAAGAGACTGTTATGTATTATGTATTTTTTTTTACCTCGAGGATAGCTTCGATACAGAATAGCTATTTACTTTAAGGAAGCCGTAGTTTTGTAGCTCCTTGGGTCTGTTTTTTTACAGGGCATGATGGAACAGCAGGAGGGTTCCTTATGATGAGTCACTCGCTATATGTTTAAAATACGGACACCCCGTTGTGTACGCCTGTGACTTTACAAAGGATTACACAACTATTCTGCTCATTCTCAAAGGATGACAGTTAATTAGTTCAACTGAATTATTAAGACCAGTCAGGTCATTATTTAAGGTGCCTTTAATAGCCATGATAAAATTGCCTTTTTAAACCCAGAATGCTGTAATTATACCAAAATCAATTAAAGGGCAGAATATAAATGCTTTTATTTTACAGCCATTCTTTGAAATTATAGATTCTTTTATTAATATTTTTATGTGTGCAATATCAGTACTATGTTTCCTTATTTGACTCAAATCATATAAAGATGAAGGAATATATTACCTATTAAACATATTTTATTAACAAATTTTAAAGTGGCCTGCAGAATCTTTCAGTTTATAAAATGCTGTGCATATTTGAATCAGGCATTTAATATTTAATATGTGAACATTTGGTTCTCACCAGTTTATCATTAGTAAATTATAAATGTGTCCAATGCAATCCATGGGGAGTATGAATGCATTTGTCACGCAGCATAACTCTCACAATATTCGTGCGTGGATTTTTATCGGACACCACCATCATTGTCCGATCTTTTGCCCCTTTTCCATTTGCAGCACCTCCCGCGCTGAATAGTATACCTATACGTACCCAGATAAATCAAAGTCACAATGTGGTTATGCAGTCAGATGTCCGTATTTACCCCATCGGTGCCCGGACAGGGAATTCTGGCACCAATCGGAATTGAGCGGGGCGGAAAACCAGCACGTCTTCGTGTCGGGGTTACATCTCTGCGGACGAAAACGTGATGCTGCGGCAGCCAAAGCCGCCGCTCCAGCGGCTCCTTCTCCCGACGGCGCGCCGCAAAACAAACAGGCGGCGCTTTCCAGTGGGCGGAACGGGCACGCGCAGGACAGCGCGGTCAGTCTCTAACGGGCACGCGCAGGACAGCGCAATCAGTCTCTAACGGGCACGCGCAGGACAGCGCGGTCAATCTAACGGGCACGCGCAGGACAGCGCGGTCAGTCTGTAACGGGCACGTGCAGCGCAGTGCAGTCAGCCTGCAATGGGCACGCGCAGGACAACGCAGTCAGCCTGTAACGGGCAGGCGCAGGAACCTGCCAGGTTACCCCCACCCCCCCCCCCCAAACAACACCGCGGATGATAACATAGAATAACATAGATATGAGGCCTTCCCTCACTTACCTCATTTGCTTGGTTTAAACCTGGTTACGTCTTAAATTCTGGGCCAAATGTTGTTCAATGTATTAATGTCACCATAATATATTCTTAAAATAACAGCAAAAAATACTTTAGTAGCACATGAAAAATAAATAAAATTGGAATAATGCCAGGGGCCCCATCGCTTGGTATGGTTATAATGTATCATATGTGCCAGAGCAAAAGGATAAAGTACATTCCCAGATTTGTACGAAAAATCTAATAAAGTGTAATATACAGGAGATATAATGGACTGACTTTTATTCAGAATTAATTTTTCCATAATTCCACCACAGTGCAATCAATGTGAGCATTTCAGATGACTGATTATCATTCATTAAGGGGACCAGTGACTGGAGAGGACAGCATTCCACCGCGCTCTTGTCGCTCTTGCATTCTGCGGTCCATCTCTGCCCATCCATGAATGTGGCAGCGACAGACAACAGTTGCTGTGGCATCACCCCGC
>JAODJW010000050.1:3466756-3476920 GCA_026777045.1 Hyperopisus bebe
GCAGCTCTGGCACAGATAAGCACCGGACCGCACACGGACCCGTCTCAGAACGCTGCTCTGTGATGTCCGCTAAATGAATCGATGGATATGTCGTGTCAAACTGTGATGATTAGCCGCTGGAGATGGACCATGTCCAGGCATCGAGTCATGATGCCTAAATGAGAAATTATTGTCGGGGAAGGAGAAGGGTAAGCCGGGCTTTCGCTGTCATAACCGGCCAAGTTTCACCCCTTTATTGCAATAACGACAGGCAGAAAGTCTTCTGGGCAAAAAGCTCATATTTTTGCATGATGTGTTCAATTTTGATGTTATATTTAAGCTGTGGTGCTCATGAGATTTATCTATTGCCATACAAAAGAAACCACATGCTCTTTTTGCACGTCTACAAGAGTAAAAATAATGAAATAAAAACTTATACCAGGTGCAAGGATAAACTGGCATATGAGTGGATTGTTTAAGGGATTTGCTTTTCAGGCGAAAACCTACTAATGCGTACAGTCTCCGTTGTCTGTGTCATAGAACGGTTCTGAAAATTCTTGGAGCGTTTACACCGAGAGGAAGGGCTAAAGAGGAATGAGTGACATCACTGGGAATTACCCCACCCTGCCCCATTCTGCTTTGTTTCTTTTTTTTTCCACTCCCAGTCACTTCTTGACAGGGACCCACTGCATTTCAATTTGGCCAGTTAGCTGCTACAAATGTACAGTGTCCAGGCACTGCCATATTGTAGTACTCAGGAAGGCAAGATGCAGTGCACCTCTGCACTGATTAATAGTATGCCCAGTGCCCCCCCTTTAAGCAGTTTTATTGCTGTTTTGGTTCATCGGTTCAGTCACACAACATCACATTGACAGTTCAGCAGGACTAGCTTTATGCAGTGGCAGGACTGTTTATATATGTATGTAAGTAAATGCATACAAAGCGAGTATCAGACAGACTCATTTTGTCTCCAGAAACAGGGGTGCGAGATTCATTGTGTGATTCATCCGTTTGAGCTTAATCAGTCAGCATTACCACTGCCTTGATTCGCGATCCATGCTGACCTCCTGAAAAATCGGTGGGCTGGGGGGATAGGGTAGGGGTGGGGGGTTCTCACCCGGTACACATCCATTACACCCACTTCATCGCTTTCTGTTCATGTCCCTGTGTGGGAGCATCACCCCACAATGACAGGCCCGCCAGTTTACTGAAGTTCAGCTTCGGCGTCATGTTAGCTTATGTTAGCATTTTGCCGATCACTCAAGTATAAAATTAAATAGCAGGATAAGCGTGTTAAAACTCGGGGAAAGTTCGCTAGCTGAGTGGGAAGCTGCCTCGAGATAGTATACGTCAGTCTACATATAATCACGTAAACTCTTTAGCTGTTTTGAGGTATAATTGTAATATATAATTTAGGGCTTGGTTTGCTGTTGTAGGAACGCTACGTGGTGGTGCGTGTATAAATCCGAAGGTTCTCTCCTCCCCGGGCGCCCATCATTTATTCACGAGTCCATGCCATGTTCCCTGGCGCCGGGACGAGCAGATGCGCATCGCCGCCGCGTGTTTTGAAGTGTTGTCGTTCCTCGCCGTGGCCCATGTTGTGCGCGCAGAGGAGATCTCCTCCTGGAGGAGGAGACCCAACTCGCCGCCCTCGTCCCAGTCCAACGGAGACTCAAGCTGTTCGTCTGGGAAGGCTTCCAGCGAGGGCCTGAGTCAGCCATTCAAAGATCGTCACTCCCTCTTTCTCTCTCTCTCTCCCTCCCTTCCCCGCTCCGACTTTTCTCTCCCTGACCCCCTTATTTTTTATCAATGGCCTAAATGGAACATGAATGCAGGGCTCTGAGCCACCCTATCCCACCCCCCTCTTTCCTCCCTGTTGGCGCAGTGACTTCCACTGGCCACTGGGACCCTCGCCAGCACCACCTGTCCCCGAGACTGAGAAGGATGGCGGAACCGGTACATCCCCGGCAGCCACGGCGCCCCCTAGGGGCCGGAATCAGACTGCCAGGGTCCTGCCGGGGGGGAGCTGTCCGCTCACCTGTGAGCACCGTACTTTGGCAGCTGCTCTCTTTGACTCACCGTCTCCGGTTTCAGTGTCGCCCGAGTTTCCCCCGAGCTGACAGTGATGGAGGAGAGGCTGACGGGCATCGCGTTTGACGGTGTGAAGCGGCTCACGCTGTCGGTTGAAACCAGGGCCACTGTGTTTTCTCCGAGTTTGCGTTGCGCTTG
Organism: Hyperopisus bebe; assembly: GCA_026777045.1. Classification (NCBI taxonomy): domain Eukaryota; kingdom Metazoa; phylum Chordata; class Actinopteri; order Osteoglossiformes; family Mormyridae; genus Hyperopisus; species Hyperopisus bebe. Next base: position 3,468,965 of record JAODJW010000050.1, read on the forward strand.
TACTTGGCAAAAAAAATGAAGGATCCTACTGCTAACATATGTGTATAATTTTGTGTTCGATTGTAAATTTATGAATTTTCAATTTCCTAATAGGATTCGTTTAGTACTGATGAACCAAAACTTACGACAATATTCCCTCGTAATGATTAACAAAGCTATCATTTATTTTTTCTAGCTATTTTTGGCTTTAAATTGGAATTGGTATTTCCCCCGTGTTTTTCTTCGTACCCTGCTGAGGAGACGTACAGTGTTTCACTGTGGATCGCTAATCCGCCACGTTGAAGTTGGGTTCTGATTTATGATGCTGAAGATTCCCCATAGCGTGAGGTGGCGATCACCTTGCTTTCAGAACTGCTTTTGTACCTGTAGACTTGGTTTCAACCCCTTTGAAAATTTGTAACATGATTTTTGTGGATTTTAGACTTCTGTCACGTCTGTCACATTCCTGAACCTTGGAGGTTAAAACCAATTAACGATCTCTAGCAGAAATTTAAATAACAGCATTCAAAAGAACCCCAACTAACAACCTTCAGTAAAAAAAGTTGATTTATCCTGGAGTCTCTTCATTAATATTACTTGTTTATTCCTAACTTTCTTTCTAGGGGTTACTGATATTTGCTGAATGTTGTCTAATCTTTACTAAGGAAAAATTTACTGACTGGAATGAAATCATTTTGACATGTTACTATTTGTCAATTTTACCTTATTGAAAAAGAGAAATTAAGTTTTTTCCAATTGGTAAAATGCATTTTTTTAATTATTCTTTGACAAGTTTGGATTTATGTAAAAAAACGCCACCGATAGATGCGTGTAGTAACATGTTAACGTGCCTGAAATTAAAGCCAGGTTTCTGTCGAAATGTCATGGCATTTGTCTGCAATATGAGTAACAAATGTAATCAAATAACATTACAAATGCCATTAAGTACGGCCCTACCCTTCTGCATAAATGCCACCTCACGCCATTTTGAAGTTTCCCTTAAAAATAGTTTTTCTTTGTTCTTTTCCCAAGTGATAAGTGCCGTCACACAGCTGTCCCCAGTTTTGTACATCTTTGAGAAAAAGAGACTTAGGGCCCTCTGGAGACTGTCACTGTCTGGAAAAAAATAAATTAAAAATAAAATTGAACAGCAAATTTCCAATACTCACATAGTCCATGTGTTGTTGTATTGGAGGTCAGACCACCAGTGACCTAAAGTCATGCTCATCATCCTATGTTGTAGGATTGGGGACGGCGACTTATCCAGTCTTCACGTAACCCAACCAAGAACTTTCGTTAAATTTCCGAAATTTACTAAAACCACAGAAATCTTCTCAAAAACACATCCCTCTGGCTGAGTGAGTTTTGGAAATTCTGCTCTTTGGTTACGTAATATATTTTTACCACATACTGAATAGATTAATGACAAAGAAACTGTCATTGAAAATCGCTGTGGAAGATTACTGGTTACATTTTTTTAGTGAATCTGCTATTGTACGAAGTATTTAACAGACATCCTCACTTAAAGCAGTAACCTGCTCTGTATGTTATTATTACTCACACCTATGCTAGTATTCCTGTGTACCTTACAATACTCCCTGCAGTGTAGGATGACAATGTGCCTGGGCCCCATCGCAGGGCACGCCCTGAAGGAGCTGCCAGCACATCACGGGACATGCACACTCACCAAGGTCAGCTCAGAGACCTCGATTCACAGCTTTGGACTGTGAGGAGAAGCCGGGGGAAAGCTCACACGGATGTGTGAATCGCACTCAAGCAGATGGGCAGGAAAGGAACGGAACCCAGGATCTCTCATTAAGCCACTGTGCTGCTGATATTACAATAGCAGAACTGAAAAGAATTTGTAGGATGATGTGTGATCCCAAGTTAAATACAGACTTTGCCCAGGCAAGCATTACCTACTATAAAGGGCAACAAGAATAAGTAATGCAAAAGATAAACAGTGGTACACTGATGCAGTACTAGGATGCTGGTGTGTTTACATCTATAGGTAACAAACTGAATGGATGAATCGTTTATTTTTGATTTAAATTTTTTTTTTTTTTTAATTTCACGCCAGTGGGCGTCTGATCGATTTTAAAATTTTTTTTATCTTCAAATGGTCATGACAATTTTCTGGTCTGCTTGGCGCGGGATGATTGGCGTGCAAAATGACTAAATGACAGGTTTGCGCGCACGGACGCGCGGTGACTGCATGCCGCGGAGGTGACACCATGTAGGAGGTTACTTCCTAGCACAAGCTAATTGCCTCACTTCCGCGCGCCCGAGACTCTAACACATTATTTTCATTTTTAAATCTCTAGTTTTGAGACGAAATGACATAATCGGTATTTAATCTGGTATCCTTATCGAAAAATAATCATCCGTAGGCTGCCAAGCTGTGCAGTTTGCAGAGTCAACTATTTAATGTGGGTCTTCTGTTGAGGACATTTATGTTTCATGCAAGATAAATATTATAAACTACAGAAAATGCAATGCACTTGAAAAACAGAACAACTTCAAAGCAGCAGATGTTTTCTTTGTTGTCTCTGTCTCTCACCAAGTCTCTGTTAGGCATCTGGAGGGCAGTGAAAACCAAAATCTGCCTAATCCTATGATTTATCCATTCTAAGCGATTCCTCACTACTCTGTACAAATCATGGTAAAAAGCTCAACCAGCTAATAAAAAGATGTAATTATCACCTTTCCATCTTCTAAGCATGTAACCTGGACATTGTGACATGGTGGCAGAGAACCCTAACCCCTACCCAGTCCTAACCTTAACCATAATTAACCAAACAAAAATACAAAACGTTTGAGTTAAAATATTAGTTCTCTCTTGTTGGGACCGAGAAAATGGTCCCCACAATGTAATATATACAACACACACACACACAAACTGAGGGATTCGAACCCCCAACTCTCGAGTTGTGAGGTCATCATGCCATATTTTATCATGATGATTATGATGCTGATAACAACAACGATAATGACAATAACAACAACAACCTGTATTATTATAATTCTTTTTATTATTATAGTAACAATGATGTTTTTGCCTTGTTATATACCTTCTGTATTGTGATTCCAATAACATAATATTTTGGAGTTTGGTAAAACGTTACTACCTTCAGTTCAGCCTTGGGAACGTTTCACACGGCCCATAAATATAACGACTGAAATGTATAAATATCCCTGGCAGCAGGGGGCGGGCTGGACGAGGCATCGCGTCACATGCGGGCGTGAGTAGGCTGCTTGGCTTCACTGTGCCCACACTGGGGCCCGCTCTCACGCCACACACGCCGCCGACGACGCCTTCCCAGTCGCCGCCTTGGTGTGCCATGCTCTCAGATCGCAGCGTTTATTTTTGAAGCAGTATATCGATGTGGTGCTCTGTTGCCTGAGTGGCTTGGGGAGATGGATAAATGCTATAAGGTTTTATTTTAGACTGTTTTTTCACTGCCAGTAACGCGCGCGGTATATTGTGGGGGGGGGGCATGGGGGCCGGCGACTCGGAGGGAGCCGTTAGCCTCTCAGGGTGTATCTTATAACTTATCTTATAACCAGCAGCCACACCAACCGATTCCGCTTTTCCACGCTGAGCTCCCTCCGCAGAACGCAAAGAGTGTCAGCGCTGCTCTCCCCCGGCGCCGAATTAGGCCAAACATGGCGCTGGCCTACATAGAGCTGCAGCGATCCCGGGAAGCCGGTACCGCCGGGGGGAGTCGCCCCGCTGAGCCCGGCAGGCCTCCCTGTCGGTTCGGCTCGGCAGCGTAATTAGGGCCATGCAGGAAACTGTCAATAAAAATAGCCACCTGCGCCTGTGTGTGGGCCAGGTCATGCCTCACCCCCCCCCCCCCCCCGGCCACCTTCAAGATACCCAAAGACATTGTGGCTATCATGTGTTTTAAAGATCCCGATATTGTGTCAGGGCTGTGGATTTCAGCGCCGGGTTCAGTTCTGGCCCAGATCTGCTGGGGGTTCGTTGTGCGGCTAAGCAGGTTAGGATCGGATCGGAAGGTTACTGGTTCAGATCCCCAGGTCGGCAGAGTCAGTTCTTCATTGAATAAGGTCCTTAACCCCCAATTGCTCTAAGGACTCTCTGACCCTGCTTTCAATTCTCCGTCACACAAAAATTATAATCGAATGATCTTGTTCCAGTATTTTAAAGGCGAACCTTAGAGCAAATCTGTGTACTGCATCCCGAAAGGATGCGCTTACAAGGACGCACACAGATTTTGCTTTTACTACGTCCTGTAGCTATTGTCATGGAGGTCATGCGAGGCTTTAAATCTGCCGATTAATTAGTAGCAATGATCTGTTGATCTCTTGCCAAGCAGAGCTCTGCAGTAATTGTGCTTTTGTTCCTTTTGTTCTTATTTTCAACCTTATGACAACTGGATTTGATTAGCTATCGTTTTTATGCAGGTGTTCATTAACCTTAATTTCATGTCTTTTTTTTTTTTTTAGGATTTGCATAAATCGGTTCTCTTTAGAGCCGTCGCTGAAATGTGTTGAGCCTCGGTGGCAGGTGCGTGGTGACGTTGGTGACGGTGACAGGGGCAGGGGGAGCGTGCGGCTGCGTGGGGCTCGATGTCACGCTCGTTCTGTCACTTAGCGTAGCAGCGCCGGGCGGCGCCGTGCCCCTCGTCCTGGCCCTCGGCTGGAAGGCGCCTCCCGATAGTCTGCTCCCATCTTTTTTTCCGTGTCCTCCAGACTGTCTCGCTTGCATTTCCTCTGCCTCATTTGCATAAATTTGCGTGCCGAAACTTCAAGCGCGCGGCTGCCGGCGCACTGGGAGACGGTGATCTTAAACGGGAATGCTGTTTTGAGAGTGCCCCGTTCCAGCCTGTGCTCAGTAATTTCATCATCTTTTTAAAAAGCGGGGACTTAATGACTGCTCTGTGGCCCCTAAACAATAATCTCACATCGTTAGCGCTTATGAAGAAAGCTAGCCACACAGCACACAGCTGTCCTACAGGCACCATAAAGCTTCGTGCTGATGTCATTCAGCTGTCATACGTATGCATATGGCTTCACATCGCCTCATAGACCCACATCCTTCAATCAATTTAAATTCTATTTAGCTTCTTTGATGTATCAATGTAAATCACTGTAATTTTACTGATGTATTTGCGGATGCAGTTTCCGTAACTAGATGAATATCCCACGTGCTATTAAGTGCCGTTATTGTCTTTGATGTATTTTTTGCATGTACAAGAATGTGAGTTAAAGGGCTAATAGAAATCTGTCAACATGGAACGGGTCTAGAAAGGCTCATGATGAAGCCAGTTAGTCCATAACAGGATCAAACGGATAATTTATTCATAGGGAGCAGAATAAATGACAACAGGGTTGAATGGGTTAGTACAGGATAGACATGTGCTTTTTTACTGCGTCTGCATACGCACTGCCATCCAGATAAGTGTCTTTATTCATCTTAACATGTACGTGTTCAGCTACTATTTGCTCATCTGCAAGTTCAGTTAAAAACTAGGACCCCCCCCCCCCCACACACACACACACACACACACACACACAATTATAAGTTAACGGGCTAAAATTGGCAGTTTTCTCTGATGTCTCGTATGTTGGGATGTGAGGCTAATAGGCCATTACTGCTTCCAAAGACAGCAAAGGAATGTGCAAGGAATCAGGAAGGCTTCTTCCCCGGAATCGGACATTTCTATGGGGTTTCTATGGTTACCTAGAAGGGAAGTAAAATATGTGCGTAAGGTCTCTCCAGATTGTGTGTGTCTAGTATCAAGTATATTAGGATTTATTGTGTGTTACTTTCAAGATTTCCAAGCTCTGACGCGATGAAAAGGGGCCGCCTTAGAGCCGAGAATGTTATTTTTATTTTTATTTGTGACTCCGCGTGCACTTTTTAAGAAATAAGCCGTATGCCTCACAGGGCTCTCGGTTATTTTGTGGAACAAACAGGTCTCTTTTCAGCAGAGAAGGCTGAAGCAATTTTATCCCCCCCCCCCTCCCCCCATCAGCGTTCATGCCGCCATTTTATCAGCAAGAGGATGAAATTCATGCACTTGCCGGGCACGGCGGGCGGAGAGTGGAGTTTGGTGCAGCGGCTCTGATTTTGAGAAGGTCACCGCAATCAGTGAAATATATCGGGGCTAATTTTAGCCGCTAAATTCTTACAGGGGAGGAAAAAGAGGGGAGGGAGAATGGGAACAGTGTCGCTGACACACACACACACACACACAGACAGGCAGACATACTGGTACACACGTGCAAACACAGACACGGACACACACAGGCAGACATGCTGGTACACATGCGCAAACGCACACACACCCGGGTGTCCATTCATTTCTATGGGGAAAACTCTTATCCCAACATGACGACATGTGGTCCCCACAATGTAATATAAACCTAATTTATGCAGACATGCTTGTACACACTCACACAAAGAAACAGGCAGACACGCTTGTACACACACACAGGCAGACATGGTTGCACACACACGCCTGTGTTTTGAAAGGCAGCTACTGCGATAAAGTGTGTAAGGTGGGGGGGCAGCTCTGTCTTCCAGACGCATCGCGCCCCACCCTGTGACGACCTTCCTATTTACCACCATCAGCGCGAGACGAGTTTTACTCATATCTCATTCTCCCAACTACCCATAATGCTTTCCAGTGGGTAGCCCTCTCTGTCAGTAATTTATCATTTTTTGTTTCCCTCTAATTGCAAATCTAATTAATTAGTCCCTCGAATCTAGCATCGCTCCGTGCCACACTGGCTGCCCCCGCTAGTCCTGACTAATTTACCAGGTCACTCGGCCCCCACTCAGAGTAATGGCCGTATACGGTGAAGCGCAGAGTTTCTTTATTACCGAATACAAGCCCCCCTCTGCAGTTGCGGCATCAGCTGCCTTATCTCCAGCTGATCTTATGTGGATTTATACGAGCCTAGCTGGACCTCTGAAGAGGGGGTCTTTCATTTCATCGTCGACCGCATCATCTCCTTCCCCGTGGAATGCGATGTGGGAGTCAAGTTTTTTTTTCCCCTCCCGTCTTTTTGAACTTACATAAAAGTGCCTCTTAATCTTTTCAAGAGCTCTAAATTAGCGAAAGGGTCATTGACTGTTGGTCGTCTGGTTTTGTTTCCAGCGTGGTATTTATATTCCGTTATTGGATGAACGTTGATTCATTTGCTTTAAATGTTAAACTTCGGGTGAGTAATTAAGATTTGACAGTGCAGAGAAAGCTGGCTTTAAATCTTCTGAACCAGAAGCAGAGAGTCTCCAAAGCGCACATTACCTACACAGCAGAGTTTGACGTACATTGTGTCCTTGTGCTTGATACGCAAAACTCATGTGACTGTAATCTAACAGATCTGTAGAGGAAAATCTATTTTGTTCATTTTCACAAGTAAATATGAAATTGATCTATTTTATTTACAAGATTGCGGAAAACTTTATGATTGTGCAGAATTTAAAATGCAAAATGCATTGTAAACCTCCACGAAAATTTGAACGGTGAGTGGACCGTGAGATCAGGTAGTCAAATATGTGGCATTCAGCTATTTTTTGCTTACATTTTATTTGATGTTAATTATAATAGTTGACTCAGGCCAGTTAGAAATTGATCTCTTTTTTGAGGTTTACCTTCGACAACAAAGTACAACAGAATGCTCCTAGCTGTATTCCAACAACGATATCAGTCACTTCATCTGTCTTCGAAAGCAAAAGAATGATCAATATTTGTTTGTAGCATCATGCATGTGGTCTAGCTTCCAAAATATGGCTTGTAATAAAAAAATAAAAAACAGGCTTTGAAATCAATGTAAATTGCAGGCCTCTAAAATTGCACAGAAGTACAAAAATACCCTATTTAGACTTTGCAATATTTTAATATAGACTTGCATGTCACTCTTTTTGCACTTTTGGATAAGCCAAGGGGTCCCATTTATTAAGTGTTATATACTCACCAAACCTCCTATGCAGTTTTTGAGCCG
>JAODJW010000050.1:3481830-3492946 GCA_026777045.1 Hyperopisus bebe
ATTAATCAGGCTTGTCTTTTGGGACTATAAAAATTGCAATGCACTTTGTCTAATTTACGCTGATGCGTGTACGCAGTTCTTAATTAGCGACGTAGAACAAAACTTCTTTATTGCCAGCATAGTGTTTAACCTGCCCTGTGATTGTATTAATGTATCAGAAGATGAAATGGTTTTATTAAAGGCTGGTACTTTGACGGCCTTATTGTATTCAATATCACTTGACATCCTTACAATAAGCAAATTCATGTGTCTCAGGAAATCCAAGATAGCAGAATTTAGTCTGCCTCTTGTTCTCTTATTACAATATTTAGTGGGGACATGCTTGACATTTTTTTTTTTTTTTAATAACGGAAGGTGGGGTAAAGATTCTTATAGTTAGTCAATCTAAATTCAAACTTTTTCTTTTCAGGGTGGTAAGGAAAGGCGTCGACCGAGTAGGACATACAGCTGGGGAATGCCCAGGACAGGATACACACAAACATACACAGACAAACAAACAAGCAGACATGTTGATGCACGCAAACACACACAAACAAACACGCACACCAATGGCATGAGCAGACCATGCACCAAATGCATACAAAAAGGAAAGGGAGGTATTTGAACCACCCTTACCCCCCCCCCCCTTGCCCCCAGCCTCATTACCTCCCAGTCATGTCTATGAAAAACACAAATCATATCTTCACTACTTTACAGGCCATCGCTACTCAGAAAATGGAAATAATTCTCCTTCAAATGTAGCTGTTTTCCGCTCGACCCTGACCGGGATTTGCAGTTAGGAGATGGATGACAGATACTGTCCTTCCTGTTTTTTGTCTATTCTGGACCTGACTTCTACCTGCTTGTAAATAACCTTGTTCTTTTTCCCCTTGATTTCAGATGCAATAACCGGACGCAGTGCGCCGTAGTCGCTGGACCTGATGTGTTTCCAGATCCTTGCCCTGGGACATACAAGTACCTGGAGGTCCAGTACGAATGTGTTCCTTACAGTACGTATCGTTTTCTCTATTTCCGTTATACGCGGATAGCTAAAGCAGCCGAGGAGAGGAAATATGCTCTTTGGTTTCAGCTTATGTTTGGTACCTTAAATGCTGTAAATTGAGCATATGACATACGGATCAAATAATTTTCATAATTTTATAGTGCATCGTATTAAATATGCAGAAAATGTCCACATTTTTATTACTGTTCCTGCCACGATATGCATATTTTCTTTGGATTCAAGGCCTTTTATTTCGTCTGCTCAACATGTGTTTGTGTGAGAAACGGAACTAAGGAATTGGACACTCGGTTTGTTTGTACAGAATTCTGTCGGAATGCCTGCAATTTTGTACTGCGCCTCCATCATATGACTTTAATAAAAGAACATAAATATACAGTCACGAAGCCAAGCCGGCACGGTCTGACGTACAGAGCCGATTGGTGCTCTCACACCTGCGGCGTCACACTGCTCTGAAAACCGTGAACGAGGGTAGCTGATTCCGGGTGGATTCGGTTATTGACTGCGATCATTGAAGACATGGAATGGCAGTGGAATTTCAGACATTTTATGAGCAAATCAGGTCTTATAGAAGATGCAGGGAAGCTGGAAGACAGGCAGAGAATGAGTGCAGGGGGCCAGAGTGGGTGCAGGTTTTTGGGGTAACCTGTAGGTCAGCTGTTCAAACCCAGGTGTGAGGACTCTTCAGCCAATCAGTCCTCTAATTAGTAATCTAATTAGAGAGTTGCAGCAAAAACCCGCATACACGTTCTGCATGGGACTGGCTACGCCCGCAGTAGATACTAGCCATAATTTGTGCATCGTGGCCAGAAAGCTTGGCAGAAGGCAGGACCAGGCAGATCGTCCACGGACAGAACGAACGAATGGGACCCACTTTAACAGTTTCTGGGAAAAAAAAAAAAAAGAGAGAAAATGGACCTCTCTAGGGTCAGAGCTGGAGCTGATTTAAAACCGCACAGTTTATTTGACAGTTATTGGCTGACGTAGGATACGTTTCATCATGCTGGACTTGTTTGTTTGCTTTCCGTATCCCGCGCTCTTCATTTAGCCGACTTTATAGCAGGCGCTACATGAGATCCTAACTGTTGCATGAGGCCTCATATATAACATATTCTGCTGAGACATGCAGCATAACCCTGATCCAGTGAGAGGACATAGACTTCCTGTAGCTTAAGTCAGAGTCAGCTTTGGATGCCAAGTGCATTATTGTGTATGTGAAATGGTGCATTTGGTCTCGCTCAGCATGGGCGCGATGCAGTTGTCAGTGAAGACATCACAGAGCATTCTGCCAGATAAGCAGCCCACTGCAAGAATGTACATGACGTAAAGGCATAGAACAGAGCCAGCCTACATAGAGGGGTGCTGTGTGACTCAGTGGGTTAGGGTGCCGTGCCTGTGATCAGATGGTTGTCAGATCAAATCCCTGGGTCTACAGAGTGATGTCACCACTGGGCTCTTGAGCAAAGCTTTTAACCACCCAGTGATCCAGGGACTGTTTGACCATGGTTTCTCAAAAAAAAAAGAGAAATAATAAAAATGTACATTGTTTTGGATAAAAATGCTCTGTAAATGACTGTGTGGTTCTCGGGAATGACATCATTTTCTAATGTTTGTTTGCTCATTTGCACTTTTGTTCATTTCCTGCATGTGAAACGTCTGGCTTGCTTTCCCTCCTCAACCAGGACAAACCACTAAAAAGTAAGGAGACACATTTAGCATTTAGTTTATACTAATAATGAAATATGATTATGACTATAAAAAGAATTGCTTTGGTCTTTAAATATATAATGGATTTGTGGTAGACAGAATTAAGACTGAGTTGTCACTGGCTTTCGCCCCCCCAGGACTGAAAGTTGAATGGAACTAATTTGTATTTGATACAATTAGTCAGCTGGGACAAATGACTTAATAAAAAGGCTAATAAATGTGATATGAAATATGTAATATGTGCGGCCTAATAAAAACAATTCATACCGTCTGCCAACAAATGAATAAAAAATTCAGCCGAATAGGTAAATTAGCAGCCTTCACAGTATTTATGGTCTCCTGAAGTGGAGAATGTCTCGTTCAGAATGCTGTTCTGAGTGTTACATGCGGGCTTAGCTTAAAGAGGCGACTGAAGAGACCAACCTGGGGTCGTCGCAGCACCCCACTGACATCCTCCCCGTCTTTCTCATGCGGACCTTCATTAGGATTCCGGTCAGTAACATGCAGCCCCAGAAAAAAGGAAACTGCTTTTCTTTTAATCACCAAAGCAAGGTCTCCACGGTAGCCTAGCTGCCGGAGTCTGCAGTGAAGATGCAGTGCACTGGCAGCGTGTCGGCTGCTCCCTGATAGCCTGAAATAAGATCCTCTTAATGCGCATCATATTCATCTAATTATATGGCAGGACCCTTACAATAGCGCGCATTGCAATGCATGCAGTTGTAATCCCATACATTCCTGATTTCCTTCATCATTTATGAAGAAAAACTAATAATAATCATGTCACACTTAATTTTTATCTACCCTCTGGCTGTATAGGGCTGGGATACACCCTGGATGGGATCCAAGATGGTATTATTATAATTATTATTATTATTTATTATTATTATTATTCTGGAATGCTGCAGTGCCTCGGATAGGCTCCAGCCCCCGCCCTGCATCCCCCACCTCCAAAAAAACAATACCTGGATAAAAATCATGCCAGGAGAACATGAATGGATGGATGGATGGATGGACGGACGGATATCTATGAGTAAACATCTATGATATTTATGAGTATCAAAATTTAACTGGTAATAATGTGCCATCTGGCACCCCAGAACGATTTAGGAACGACGGTAACAGGTGGTGCATTCAGACGAGGGACCGGGGGCACGTGAGGGTTCCCAAGGTTCCCCAGGGCTTTCTGCTGACTGGAATAGCCCCTTAGGTCAGTGGTCCAGTGATGCCTCAGGAAGGGGTGGTGGTAGCCCTTGGCGTGCGTTCCCCGAGCGTGATCGGAATATCAGCACACCGCTGGCAGCGGTGCCCTGGTAGATACGGCACGGCAGATGGTGACTAACGTAACTGCTAATTCAATGTGATTCATCTGTCCTCCTAACCTCCCTACGTATGTATGCCAGTTATCTCCACAGAAACAGATAGATATGCCGAACTGATTAGACATTCAATTATGGCACTGTAAATTACCTTTAAGGACACATTTATTAAATATTCTGTCGTTCGAATTAATATGGACCGTAGCCATGGACACATGCAGAGAATTGATAAGTGGATGGAGGAGGACGTGATGAGCGCCTAGTGGCTACTGGCTGGCAGCTAAGTCTGAAGATTCCCTCCAGCAGAATTCATGGCTATCTTATCAGATTGTTCTGTGACATTCAGTCCTACAAGGTGTCAAATGGACTTTTGGAGATAAGTTTTGCATCTGTGGAGTGTCTTTATAATTTATGTCTCTGTGTATTAAATATTTTCTATTTCTAAGTCGAAAATCCATGGCTTGTGTTATAAAATGTTGCTTGGTGAAGAAAAATACCGTATAAGGATTCAATCGTTGCATTTAATTATTTATGTATTGCTACATTTTCACAATAGTTTTTGCCTCAAAACCCATAAATGTTTGGTGCAGGCAAACAGCAGCATTTCCTCCCGTTTGAAATGGAAGTTCGCTCAGAAATGACATTAATTTAATTTTGTTGATCTCTGCACAATGTCAATATATCAAACAGAAGCCCAGGATGTCACTGATCTCATCTGAGTCACGGCTTCCTGAAGTATAATGTAGTTTTCTGATGTCAGTAAAGACACTCAGCACCTTCATTCCTTCTGGTAACTCCTGTGACTCCTGCAGTTCAAGGCATGACTCCTACCTTCCATTTTCCATACTCATTTTCCCATGAACCCTCGGTCCTACAGAACTGTAAAGAATACCGTATATGATGGCAAAAATGCTCACTGGAAATTGTAGAGGGCTCCCTGTGATTCTCACAGTGGGAAAGGAAAAACAAATGCTCAGTCGATCCTGTAGAATCATTACAGCTTGGTGTAGGTTGCTGCCGTGATGTTTCATTGCCTCTGCATTGATCCATAGAAACCTTCATTGCTTTGAATAAAAACTGACATTTCAGTTTAGGTCAATGGTTCCCAAAGCTCTCCTCAAGGACTCCCTGCCTGATCACTACATTCTTCATCCTGGCCGTGCGTGTGAGTGTTTTAGGGTGTCCCCTTGTCTCCGAGTTTCCCAGGGTGTCACTGTGTACCCTGCAATCAATTGCCATCCTGAGCAGTGTCCCCTCTCTTGTGCCTTTCTGATTCCTGGCTCTAGGATATCCGTGACGCTGACATGGATACATTTTATAGATGGATGGATGAACCTAATTTTTCACCTTAAGCGCTCCTGCTTCCACTCCATATTGACTTTAAGATCAGTTGACTAATCAACTTGTTTCTGCCCCAGAAGGATCGGGAACAAAGGTTTGGGACTGCTGGCGCGGAGCAACGGATGTACGCCACAGAGGAGGATGACCTGAACCAGTTTGCTAGCTACGGGGGTAGATTAATGCGTGTGCTACCGTAGGCTATAGGATAGGGCCTCATTAAACATCAGGGCCCCGCCCAACTTGGGGATGATGTAGCGATTAGTAAAATCAGCGGCGCCTGAGTGTCGCCCTAGGGATCCCAAAAGAAATTAGCCCGCCCCTAGTTACCTGCCCCCAGATTGGTAAAGCAACTCAAAAACGTAAGTAGTTATCATTTGGCGTATACTAAACAACTTCTAGTTGAAGAAATTAAGCTTGAATTACGATTTGGTGATATGACAGTGCTGAATAATGTTCCAAAATACGTACCGGCAGGGTCTACGTTATTCGTATTTTGGCGTGTTTACAGTCGCCCTTGTTTCTCGTAACTGAAGTGCCGCGTTTGATAGTTGGGTCCGCTTTGTACTTCAGCCGACTTCCAGCCCATTTAGGCACGGCAGTACGTATCGGATCTCGTCAGTTTGCTCGACACGCTGACATCGTGGCGTCCGGCAGCATCCATATTTATCTGTAAGGCGATGCCTGTGGATATTAGGGTGCAATTAGAGAATGCAGCTACATTATTAATGCTCCGTGGCTCCGCTGGCCATCTTGCATGAAATGGGCCTTATTTATCTATTTTAGCTCATTTGGCCGGTGTCCTGATGTCCCTCGTGTTTTGCTGGCCGCAGTCCAAACCGGTGCACCTCTCATTCGGTCCCTTCCCTGAATAATCAGCGCCTCTGAGCATTAGCAATCGCTCCATTGACAGAAATTGCAGTTATAACCCCTCATACCCCTGGGCTTATGCTATTAAACCTTCTGATTTGGGTAATTAAGTAATTAATTTAGGATAGGAAATCTATTCACAATTTCCTCACAGATTCAGATAAATATGTTCCCCAATTAGCCGTGATTAGATAATGTGCTCCAGCGATGACATCACCGCGGTCGCCAGGCAGATGCGGCCGAACACAGGACCGCACCTATGGGAAGAGGTGGGGGTGGTCATGTGACTGGAAACTCGCTGGCTGTGGGAGTGGCTTGGACTGATCACTTTGGGAAAGGTGATTGGTTATCAGAACAGCTGTGTAGATGCTTTCAAGAAAAATGTCTGCTAAGCATCTGCTAATAATAATAATAATAATAATAATAATAATAATAAGTGCAGCGGCTCAGTGGTTAACATTGTATCTTTACACCATTGCTCCATGAACTCCTGTTTCCTTCCACTGTGCCTTTAAATTGCCTGTGATCATGTGTGTCCACGTCCTGTGATTGACTGGCAAATCATCCCGGGTGTCTCCTGTCTTATGACCTGCATCCCACCCCCGGTTATGTTAGCTGGAGGGACACGAATCACTTCAAACTGACTGGGGAATGTAAATTTGACCCCAGCTGTGGATGACTGATTTGATTGAGAAAAATATTAAAAATTAGGTTAGAACAGGAGGCAATTGTAGCTTATTGCACGGTGCCAGAAAGACAAGGATTAAACCATTTAGACGCCGTCACCCATTGTATTTGTAGATTTGCCTATAGATTGTTGCATTATTATGTTGATGTGAATCACGTACAGAGGAAGGGAAACGGAACGGAATGTCTGGGACATTATTTTATGAGTGACAGTGCCCCCGCCTGGAATTACCCCGCCCCGTTGTTCCATTACGATGTATTTTATATGATCACTGAGGTCCAATTTAGGGATGTTAAGGAGGGGAAGCTTCAATGAATGTCTCTCCAAACAGTAGTTAATGCCTCTCTGCCATCATGAAAGGTCCCGTTCGAAGTGATAAATCGCTCCAATCTGAAATCTCCGGCTGCAGCCGGTATAGCAACGAGGGAGATTATCGAAAGTTCAGCCTTCCGATCGCTGTAATTCATTTTTGGCTGCCTTACGAGGCCTAGTACGTGACGTAATGTGCGTCAGTTTACTCGACAACGTAACTTAGGTCTTTTCAAAAGGGAGATAAAATAATTACGAGCCCATTAAATCGCCATGGAATGAAATGGATTATTTAAGAAAAACAATATCTATCCTGATGTTTCCCCATGACCTCCCTGCAAAAGGATTAATCAAGCCGTTTCATTTTTCTAGGGAACGTGTGTGTGTTGAACGTGTCTTGTATTTCTTCTTAAACAGCTACGCAGAATACAAATGTTTTGGAGAACTTAAGGTCAGAACTTCATGTTCAGTCATCTGTAATCAGAATGGGCAAAGGTCCAAATTTATTATGAAGAATGTAAAAATTAGGCTGGATTATTATCTGTTTTTGACACTGGTATGCGGTGTGTAAACGTGCAAGGACTGCTGGGCAATAGGGGCCCAGCTTTTCCGCACTCCAATGTTTTCACAAAACATCATCGCTCAAATTAAACGTTTTTTCACCTGACAGTTCAGGCCAGCTACGTTCACACGCGCACATGTGGTGCTGACTATGCAAACATACAGAGATTGATATCGGCAAACACGCACTGCATCTCTCCGTGAAATACATCTACGCCATTCTAAGAAAACCAAACTGTCGTACGCTATGTGTTGACGTTAAAAAGGTGCACATAGAGCTGGTCATATGTGTGACTGTTTAAAATTTAGATTTGCATGGCTGATTCTTTGTCAGCATGCCTCATGCCCCAAAGGTCATCAGAGGTCGATTTGTTACTTTTTATATTGTTATACATATTTTCTTAAGATGGATAAAGAAGTAGTATTGAATAAATCCTAAACACATACATTAAACAATGAAGATATTCAATGAGGGATGCTAAATCTAATGTACTGTTCCTGGGCCATCTTGGATGTTGACAAACACGCACAAACACACACATACCTGTACTCATATCATTGTGAGGACTCTCCATTTAATTCTATGAGGAAAACCCTAATCACAACAGACCTTAACCCCTACCCCAGCCCTAAGCTTAACAACAAGTAACCAAACAAAATATGAGACTTTTGGCATTTTTACTTTTTTTTTTTATCAGTCACTGATTTTTATCCAGTTTATCCATGTGGAGACCGAAAAAGTAGACTTGCAAGGTAAAAGGTTGCAGGTTTTTAATCACATTGCGGGAACATTTGGCTCCAACAATGTATTATATACATGACCCCCCCCCCCCACATACACACACACACACACACACACACACACACACACACACAGTTCTCAGATGTCCATTAAATGAGATTCATTGTATTCAGTGAAGAATAGTGCATATTATACAGTGTATATCATTTAAATTAGCCAGAGATTACAAACAACTTTGAATTTTCCCACCCTGATGACTCGGTATGAAACCATGATACAGGTCATAAGACGACGTTCCTAAGAGATTGATGAGACTAATGATGGTTTGTCAGCTGGCTCTTTTGAATCATGGGGGGGGAAAAAGCTGGTTTTCTTTTGGCTCGCCTGCAAAAAAAATATATTTTATGCAATAATTGTTATAAATTTAGCATGCTGCAGCAAGGTGTGCGTTTGAGGACTTGAAAGGAACCATTTGCAATGGTAATTCCTTCTTCTAGCAGACATGCTCAGAATGGAACTCGGAATTGCATTACAGTTACCTCCAGCATCTGAATGGGACACCTCTGGCCTTGTGGAAGTACGGGTGCATTTCTCTGTTGTCATTACTGTCCCTTAAATTCCAGCTAAGCTCCCTGTCTGGACGTTACATCCCCTTGATTTACAGTGATGCTTCACGGAGTCGGTCAGGAATCACATATAAACAGCCTTTCATTATCTCATCTTTATTTATTCCTCGTGTTTTATCACAGTTTTCTCCACAGTTTATATAATTACATCATCTATTGCTCCAAAGGATCGTCTGACCGTTTTCTCAAGGTTGTGGGTAAAATATGATACATATTATTTTGACCTGAAAGGGTACCGTTGTTGCATCATTAATCTATTCTTTCTTCTCTCTCTTCCTCTTGTCTCCCCAATGCCTAACATAGAAGTGGAACAAAAAGGTAATTCAATGCCTTTCCAATTATACGCTCCTCCGCATATATATATGATTCAGACATTAAATGTTTTATGACACATAGTATGGAATTCCAATTAGCTCTGTCACTCCTTGTGGTTCAGTGTTTTTTCCCCCTATTTGCACTGCTGAGGTTCACAGTTAATTATTCTCGGCTATGGCCAGCTGTCTCACCATGGCCGCCACGCTGATAATATTTTCTGGCCGTGTTAGCTTAATTGAATGGTAGCGGAACGTTCAAGAAGAGAAGAGAACCGCATATACAACTATACTGTTTATTTTGAGGTCAGATCTCCGGATTGCCTTGAATTCATCGCCCATGTTTTAATCACCTGACTCTGTCTACATTTAAGCGTCTCAGGCGAGGTACCGTCTGTATGTCTGTGTGTACGTGTGTGTTTGCTTTTTAATTTACTTACTTATTTATTTAATGAAAACGCTTAGCGCGCTGTCCTAAATAATCAATCGCGCAGCCCGAAAAGCCGCCGTCTCTGTAATTGTGCTCCGGGAGCCATGCAGCCCAGACAGTAATGATCTCCGAGATACCGTAACCTCCAGACAATCCCGGCTGGGGGCGGATAGTGGGAGACCACCCCCCCTGCCATCCACGCGGTATTGACAAGTGCTTATCACACGCACTGCGAACCGCTAATGCACTCAGGGGGCTGCGCTTTCGTGCTGCCGCGTCCCGATCCCATATCCCATCACCATCCCGCCGCATAACATGCGCCCAGTGCTACTGACCACGCTCATTTCGCCGCTGTACGGTGCCACGTGGGCTCGGCTCTCACGTTGCAGCGATGTCTCGACCCCGGTTTTTCCGTAATTGTGACTCGTCTGTCTGGAGCCACTCGATGCGTGTCCGCAGAGCCCCCGTCTGTGTGCAGTTGCTGTTTCACTCTGTCTTTATAGATTTACAGAAGTGCTGTATTAATGGAGTATGCCTATGCTTTCTGAACTTACAGGTTCAAGTCTCTTGTGTTAAACCCAGGAGCGATGTGCCAGGATCACTTCACCAAATAGCCAACTGCATAAAATATCATTTTAGTCAGTCTGTCTGTCTGTCTGTTTACTTATCTATTTATTGATAAATAATCACCTGCCAGTGGCCTTTCAGAAAATGATTTCTTTAACTTTTATTTTGTATTACTGAGCATTAAAGATACCTTTGTCCCCAGGAGCGACTAAAACCTGGCCAAGTTTTCAATCTCCGTACCTGGAAGTGAAGGCTACAGTGTGACTGCCTGGAAACATCTTGCATGTCCCCTAAGCCAAGCATGTCCACTTTTCCCATCATTCACATCCAACCTGGGAGACACGCTCGGTGTATTAAAGGCCTGATGTCATGATATCAAGCCTTCATTTTCACACTATGTCATTTGCTGTCATGCTGAGTGTACATATGTTTTTTTTTTTTTTTTTTTGCAATGTGGCCTGCCTCTGTCCCCTTTAACACAAAAGAATGATGTCTGTATGCTTCTAGTAATACCGTGAGGTATAATGAGGTATGTCTTGAACGCAATCCACTTGATAGACTGATGTCATTCAGGGTGAGGTATTATATAGTAATGCCTTTCAAATTTAAATCCATTATTTATTTACACACCCCCCCCCCCCCCCCCCCACC
>JAODJW010000050.1:3501069-3541909 GCA_026777045.1 Hyperopisus bebe
GTGCTCCGGCGGACTGGGGGTGCTCCGGCGGACTGGGGGTGCTCCGGCGGACTGGGGGTGCTCCGGCGGACTGGGGGTGCTCCGGCGGACTGGGGGCGCGCCGCCGCTGAATGCTCCATTAAACTGTGGGGGCTCCTCCAGTGGTACATCTACTGCAGAATCTCAATCATATATGATGAGCTTTACCACCAACAAACACTCGTCATCAAAGCCACACCTGAAGCACCATAAGCAGGCTGTCTGAGATACTGGGGAAGAGGCCTTTTGTTTTCATTCACAGTTGCACGTCACTGAGTAAGAAGCAGGTGGATTTTCTCGAACCAAGACCATGACTTTGCTCCAAGATTATAACTGATGCCCTTGCTTACAGCATAAGAATGTTCACCTGCCAGCGATTTTATCTGAATCGAGCTGGGATTGAGTTCCTGACACGGGAAAAAAAAACCAACCAGTAATGGCTGTAGTAGTAACTGTATGAGATACTCCTAATTCACAATGCGGTACATGTTTTCATTTCCTTCTGAAAAGTTAGATTCTGAATAGTAGCTATTGAGAGAACATTTTCGGCACAAGTGCTCATTGATGTTTGATGTGATAAAAGCCGTTTATAAACAGTCGAAAACTAGTACCGCTTTTAACCCGAAATGTGGCGCTTGTGTCAGCCCTGAAGTGCCTGACTTTAATGAGAAGCCTAAATGATATAAAGCATGGTTTGAACAGCTATACGGCTTTGGTTTGAGCGGAGGATTTAAACGGAGGGATTCGAAAACTGCTGACGATTTAGACTGATCCGCTCATTCGGTGACATTTGGAAAATGTGGCACTGGAGGCCTTCGAATGACTTTTTTTTTTTTTGGTTCCTTGGCCGTGACTCAGCGTGGCGCATTGAGGGGACCCTTAGCGACCCGAGGTCCGCTGGCAGTCTGCCTATATCGCCTAGGGCTGAACCCAAATCGGCCCCTACAGGACTAGTGAGTTTTACCCTCATGTTAAGTTTGACCTTCAGGTTTGAATCACTCAGAGGTATTACATTTTCTGTATTCATTCATTTATTTATTCATTCGTTCGTTCATTTATTTATACAAGAACATAAAATTTACAAACAAGAGGAAGCCATTTGGCCCATCAAGCGCATTTGGGGAGAATTTAACTAATCTAGCTTAATCAATCAATCAATCAATCAATTTATCTGTCTGTCTGTATCTGGTGTTTTTTCATTGTACATTTGTACATATTTTATGATCACTGTTGAATTCAGTAGTGATTCCCAATGGCAACAAAATTCTATCCAGAGCAACCGTCCGATATCGTCACAATGACCGATTTTAAATTTAAGCTCGAAGAAATAGGTCTACATCTGCAAATTGAGTCAGAGTTGGATTATGGTCTGGCAGGCTTTAGTGTGTTTAGTTTATAATCGACCACAATAGACGCAGAATCTCCAAATGAATCATCCCTGCAGGTAATTATGTGCAGTGTGTCATTTTCCTGGTCTCTGTTCCATCACAGGGTTGCATGTTAAATTTCTGCCTCATCCTGATTGGATAGTAGAAGAATGCTTGCTTGTGGCTGTGTTCCCAGGGCCATTATGGTTGGAAAGAGTTTTTACTACTTATGCTGATATACAGTTTAGGTATGTGTTTATGTTGAGTGTTTGTGTAGAGCCATTCCCTCAGTAACGATCTCTGAAATGTAAAACGCACCGCAGTGTTGCATTGTAATTCCCTTAGCTATCCTCTCCCTCAAGCACAGAGGCGAGATTGCAAGCACCTCTAGAAATGACACGACACACTTGTATGCACACGTTCAGTCGTTACAGTGTGGAGTTCACGCACTTACAAATGCCCAGTGATTTTATAGTTAGTGCAGGTAACACCATGGCAAAGTCTTGACTCTTTTTTTGGATATATTTCTTCGCGAGAATTCGCCTTTGAACATTTTATGAATGGTGGATCTAAAAAAATGATCCCTGCAGGGCCCTGTTTTATAAAGCAGCTATAAGATATTAACTTTCCCCTGACTTCCTGACACTGGTCTTATTTAATAATGTATTACAAAGTATTATACTTCCCTTGCCTGTTGAACATCCCCTACCCTTAATCGTGGCCTCCAAAGTCATCCTCTGAGACATGTGAAACCATGGATGAGTTTTCTTTAATTTCCTTCCTGGAGAAAGTGTAAATTTGTCAACAGTGTCAAACTCTGTCAACTCTAACACAGTAAAAATGCTTTTCATGGAGACTCTTGAATCAGAATACGGCAGCTTAACTAAATTGCCAGTATTAACATCTGTGTGCTAATATATTTAGTATTCACTTATGTGTTAAATACCAGCCAGTGTAAACTTTGTTTATTTTTCCCACAGATATACATTTAGCATTTGCTGTACTATGACGTATATGTTATCTTGACCTTAGGATTGTTTCTCAAGATCACCTTCAGTAACCTCCAATTTCCTGTTGGCATTATATGGGGGTCAGGAATGTACCCCTTTCTTTGGCAGGGATTAATGTATTAATTTGCTGCCCATTTGTGTAAGGATACCATGAAACCTCATCTTGCTGACCATCGTTTATAATGTGCTCTGTTGACATCTGGTGGAACATTCCATGCGGAAATTCGGCGTTCCATATGAGGGATTTTTTTTTTAGGATTAAACAGGACATGTAAATATTGTCTTAAACTTTTCTCTTTGTATTTCGGGATAGGAAATATGGCTGTTTCCAATTGGTCTTTAGCTGCTATGGGTACATCCACGCGTCTTTTTCGAGATAAGGGAGACGTCACATGGCAGTTTAAGTGTATTATGGCGTAAGTGAAAAACCTCGACTTTCTAGAAATATGGGGTTTTATGACTTTTTCCGTAAACCCCAAGTAGATCGTATCTGCAGCAGCGACACCACGTTACGGCCGAGGTTATAGACCCTGCGTTTAAATTTACTTTTCCTTCTAGATCTGCGTGTGTATGTATTTTTTTGTTGTTTTGTGTACTTCCCCTGTCCCGAGCCTCCACCTCCCGTTTGCCGGTTATCGTTGTCGGCTGACATCTGCTCTCAGGCCCGATGTTATGGCCAAATGTCGCATTATGGTATCCTGTGATGTCCTTGGGGGGGGGACTGATTGGGATCCTTATTTCCAATCAGGAGCGCAGGGTGGCTCTGGTTGAGATGATTGATGATGATAGGTTGCAGTGCGTGGGGTGTGTGTGTGTGTGTGGGGGGGGCACTGGGGGGCATTCTGTGCATCTGGAGTGACTGCGTGGATGCCGCCGTGCCCTTCGCCCGGGAGTGGCAAGTGCTGCGGCCGCTGGGGTCTCACAGAGACTCGACAAAATTCTCCATAAGAAACTGCATAGGGAGACAGTGCCACAACTTTATTTAAAAATGAGGCTTTGAGTTCAGCCAAGCCAAGATGCAATGTGGAACAAAAATAAGATCCGATTTCACATAAGCTGATAATGAGGACGACCAATGAGATAGAAGCAAAGGAATTCACATATGGGCATGACCCTAATCCCAGCAATGACACCCTTAACCGCTACCCAACCCTAACCTTAACCGTAAGCAACCAAACAAGATACCAGACTTTTGGCATTTTTAGTTTTCTGACTGCAGTCACACATTTTATAAAACTGAATTTGCCTCCTGTGAAAACCGAGAAAATAGTCCCACAATGTCAAAATAACAGGTTTTTATCACATTCTGGGGACCAAATGTAGTGTATATACCTGGACCAGAGTCAAGTAGTACTCTGTGATATATTTTCATTCAGCATGATAATCTGCTGTTGCTCTACTTCGTAGAATAACACTGACTCTCTGCTTTTCCCCTCAGAGTCGTCCTCATCGGTGCTGGTGTACATGGACACGACCACAACAAGAACAACCACCCGGCCGACTCCTCTCGTCACCATCACTAGGACGTTCACCACGTCCACTGCCAGCCCACGCGGCAGGAGCACCACCACCGTGTCGCCAGCAGAGGGCAACAGACTGGAGCTCACCATGCGGCCGCCGTTCGTTTCGCAGCTGCCCAACATAGCCGTGGACTACTGCAGCCCGGTGGAGGAGGCTGACGTTTCCTGGCCAAAAACGCACCAGGGACAGGTTGCTAAGCAGCCATGCCCTGCCGGAACAATAGGTGATACTTTATGACATCATAACTGGCTGACATCATCAAGGATCTGGGGTAGCAATAATGTTTGTCAGACCATAAAGTTAATTTTACACAGCGGCTTTCATGGAATTTTAATAAATTTGTTTTGTGGAAAGTATTTATTTGTTGCTGAATGTTCCTAAAATGTCACCAGATATTAAAGTTTAATTACCACTGAATATGACCTAATCTATTTTAGTTTTACATCACTTGTATATCCCCAGTTATACCCAGTGTAATATGACTGGAACAGTAATCTTGTAATTGAGACTCAATAATTTGTTTTCATCGAGGACAAGCAACCAACTTAGATTAACAACGTGGTGTTTGGTTGTGTGACTCAAGCCAGCACCTCTGATCGTTCCCATCAAGCGCTTGATGTTCTTTACTGAGGTCTAGACAGCCTGAGCCGTTATCGGCACCAAACCAGAAATGTTACACATACAAGTAAATCAAGTGCACCAGTGTTATTAAATGCACATGTATACAATTTTTGGGATAAAACATAATGCAGAAAAATAATCATAATGTACTGTAATTACGTTTTGTGCCTTTGTACAAATCAAAGCCACTGTCAGAACATATACTGTATTTAATACGGTCACATATTTACATGTAAATTCATGCAAGAAAATTTGCAAGCCAGCCTCAGACATTATGTGAGATGGAAGTCAGAGAATCTGGCTGACTCGAGATGAAACTAAGTGGGTCACATGAAGTTCATAGAGACTGCATCAAGCAAATGAATGTTATTAGGCTAAGGAGCCTATCCTCGAGGCAATCCATTGACCTTTGAAAACAAACTCACCTTCTAAACCCCGAAACTTAGTTTCATGCATATTAGCCACAGATTGAATTGTACAGTATATTAATCTGCTGTATCTAATTGCGTTTAGTTATCATAATGTGCTTTGTTGCATAATGACTGCACATCTAAGACAATGGAAACCCAATATAAATGCAATATAAACATAAATGCGAGCACACGCAAATAGAGCCGGCAGTTAAAAATGCGAAGAAAGTGAAAGATGCGATTTAGATTCACATTAGGGATCCTGTCGGAACTTCCCCTTGGGCCCTAAATAACTGGAGCGTGATCCTTGTGTTCATAGTGGCACGTGTAAAATTGCACGCTCCGTTTCTGCACGCCCAGACTCACCAGCGAGAGCGAATTTGGGCCATTTTGAGATCAGACTGCTCAGAAACCTGGACCTCTGTCTGTCTGCCTCCCAGGGGTTGCTACGTACACATGCCTGCCGCACGATGGGTACTGGGATCCTCAAGGGCCGGACCTCAGCAACTGCACCTCGCCTTGGGTCAGTCACATAACCCAGAAGGTAAGAGCCGCACAACCAAGACGCCCAACCAGTCAGCTGGAGAGCTGCCTTTGTTCGCCCTCTGCTCTCCCTTTATGATGCTAATAATAATGACAGTGGTGGTACTGGTAGGGATGGTGTATGTCATCTTATTAATTTGGGTTGTTAACTGCCAAAACCAGGGGGCGGCGCAGTGGTGCAGTGCTTAGCGCTGTCGCCTCACGCCTCTGGGATCAGGCTTTGAGTCTCTGCCAGGGTTGTGGAGTTTGCATGTTCTCCCCGTGTCGTCATGGGATTTCCTCCATGCACTCCAGTTTTTCCCCACTCAGTCCAGAAACACGCTGAGGTTAATTGAAGTTACAAAATTGCCCCTAGGTGTGCTTGTGTGTGTGTGTGAGTGGCGTGCGAGTGTGCACTGCGATGGGCTGGCACTGCATCCCGGGTTGTTCCCCGCCTTGCGCCTGTAGCCTTCGGGATGGGGGGGACGGGGGGTCCCCTGCAACCCTGAATAGGCTAAGTGGTTATTGAACATGGATGAAAGGATATGGGCCTGCTCAACCCAATGTCAGCTCTTTTTCAAAAAAAAGAAGTTTGAAAGTAAAAAAGAATCATGGGAAAGGGTCTCTGCCAACGACAAAGAGCAAATCCTTCATTCACTTACTTTCTGGTTTTATCCCATCTTTGGGAAAAACACTGAGTCATTCAGTTGTGAACTGAGTAATATTTTACTCATAGATTAGTGAAATGTTCATTAGTGTTCATTACTCAAGCAACGCTCTTGAACTTCTTTTGTTTAGGAATCACACACAATGCATTACATACTCTTATTGTAATAGGATTACATTATGAGGCATATGGTGCAGTGAAGTTTACCCTTTCAGAAAGAAAAGCATCGTACTCTTCTAATTAACAAACAAAACTGAAGTAACCAGCAAACAGTGTTCGTAGTCTTGTATTCGCAATTTTAAAAATTGAGACTGTTTTAGGAACGATAAATTAATATTTTTGATCTATCCATTTGCTTATCCGGGTCAGAGTAGGGTGATGATGATGACGATTTTTTTATTATTATTATTATTAGTAGTAGTAGTAGTAGTAGTAGCTGTAGTAGTAGTAGTCATAGTAGTAGTAGTAGTAGTTGGTATTTCCATTCCGTGATTTATTGTTAATCAGTATTATTTATGTATTTTTTATGAATGGACCATTAAGGATCTTTTTTGGTCTGGAAATACAGTGAATAAAAGTGACAGGCACATTAGTCAAATTAAATGTGCTTTCTAATTAAAATGACTGTCAGTGGTGTTTGTGAGGTCAGCGTACTCATTTTCACAGGACCCAATTACAGTCCTTAACGGGAAAATGGTAACAAACCCAAACTTAAGTAAGTTGAATTAAGCTGGTGCTTATCTTGCTATTGCAATGAAGGGGCAGCTTAACCCTGGGCTGACTAATCAGTACAAGTGCTTACTCAGTAATTATGCTTTCACTGAGTGTCAAAGGTATTTGACAATCACTCCATTCAGCAGTTTTCACAACATTACATCACATGGCATTATGACAGAAGATGATTCCAATGTAACAAATTTAACCCTTTGGAGTTGGCGGCCTGGCCTGTGGAACCAAACGGAAATCTCGCCAAACCATTTAAAAATATTTTAAAAACACCCACAGAAACCTTGAACGGTCTACTTTTCAAATATATACAGGTAGAAACAAAACATATTTTTAGAGCTTTATAAGAAGAATAAAAACTACAAGAGCGACTGAAGCAGCGCTGATCGCCCACCTATTTGCAAATTGCATTATTCGTATGTTAACGATACGACAATCCCACGGTTGTCACTGGGTCAAGAAAACGCATGAACATTCCCATAAAGAAAAGCACATGTCTGGGTTTGGTTTACACTAACTGAGGAGCCGCAAACTTTTATTTTGTGATGTGAGAGTTTTCATTGAGAAAATGCGGTAAAAATACAGTAAAACCTCGGATTGCGAGCATAATTCGTTCCGGAAACGTGTTCATAATCCAAATCACTTGTATATCAAAGCGAATTTTCCCATTAGAAATAATGGAAACTCAGATGATTCGTTCCACAACCCAAACATATTCATATAAAATGATTAATGCAAAATATAAAGTAAAAATACATAAAACAAATTAACCTGCACTTTACCTTTGAAAAGAATGGTGGATGGTGTGAGGAAGACGAGAGAGAGGAGAAGAGGAGGGTTATTTTGTAGGACGACTTTCACTATACCGGTATCACTGCTATCTGTCGGCTCACTGGAACCTTTTTCTTTTTGTGCGACTTTAACAAGGCACCTATCCAATGATTATATGATTATATGAGTGATGCACGCCAACTAGGACCAACTGAGCCGATTACCCACAATCCCGCACCGAGAGAGTGAGAGAGAAGAACCATTGGCTCAGTTGTGATCACGTGACGCTCGCCAGATAAAGCGTATACGTAATATTCGTATCGCGAGACCTCGCTCGTTTATTAAGTTAAAATTTATTAAAACTTCTTGCTCGTCTTGCAAAACACTCGCAAACCAAGTCACTTGCAATCCGAGGTTTGACTGTACATAGTTTCAATTAATAGATAACTGTGAATTCGGACAAACAGTGTGACTTTGTAAATTACAAAATGTCACCTGTTTCTTTAAATTTTGATGGCTACTGTAAAAAAATATCTTTATAAATATATGCAAGCTCATGTTGTTCATTTAGTGTTTTTCAGTACCTTTATGAGACTTTTCACATTCCCCGAGTTATTGGAAATTCCGTTTGGCAGATAAATGCATTGCAGTTTAAAACAACAAGTATCATAAAAATCTATGGAAATGGCAATCAAGGACAATTGATTAATTAGAAAAAGAAAATAATAGCTGTGTTACCGCTTATAATGAACTTTAAGAATGCATTATATCCCTTGATTTGTTTTGCATGAAATTTGGATAATTCCAGGAATCTGCTACAGTAGGTGTGGGCAAAAGGCATCCACCCATTTTCAGTACCCGCTTGTTCCGTTCAGGGTCACGGGGGGTCGGGAGCCTATGGGCATGAGGCAGGAAATAACCCAGGATGGGGTACCAACCCATCACAGGGCACGCTATGGGCAATTTGGTAATTCCAATTAACCTCAGCATGTTTTTGGACTATGGGGGGAAGCCAGAGTACCAGGAGGAAACCCCACAGTGAGACAGTGAGAACATAGAAACTCCACACACATGGGGCCATGGCAGAGACTTAAACTCAGGTCCCAGAGGTGTGAGGCGACAGTGCAGACCACTGCGCCACCATTTGCGCAAATTACAGATGGAAAAAAATGCATAAAACTTGTTTTGGCTTGGGACCTGTTTTATAGACCTATTTTTTATGACAGGGAAGTTCAGACCCATTTGACTCTAAAATTAGTCCAGCATAATTCCTGCTTCATCTTCATGTATCCAGTCTGTTGCTGTCTAACATTCTGACAGTCCCAGAAAAAAAAAAAATCATCGCTGTGTCTGGGACGATTCGATCTGAAGCGTGGCCTCTTCTCACGGGGCTTAACACGCCTTTGTGTCTCCTGTCACTGGCAAGATGAGGATGGGGGAGACGGCGGCCATCATCGCCCGGGAGCTTTCAGAGCAGACCAAGAGCCACATCCACCCGGGGGACATCTTATATGTGGTCAAGGCCATGGGCCAGCTGGTGGACCTGCTGGACGTCCAACTCCGTAACCTCACACCCGGGGGAAAGGACAGTGCGGCTCGCAGCTTGAACAAGGTAGGGGCCACTGGCCCCTGGGGACACCTGCATGCTGCCTGCCCTTGCCCGTCCAGTCTAGCTAACATCTGCTCTCTCTTCCAGCTTTCTTAGCTTATTTATTTATTTCTTCCACACCGATAATGGCCTATCTTATGCGCGCAGATCTAAGGGGCATTTGTTACTCAATAATGAAGGAAATTGAGGTATTGAGGTATATATAATGTGTGTGTGTATGTGTATGCATATGTGTGGGTGGTGTATGTGTGTTCGCGTGATATATATATATATATATATATATATGTATATATATAGCTAATTTCACACAAAAGAAACATTGGCAATCATTTCCCCTTATTTAATGTTTTGAAAATTACTCTGCAGATAAAAAAAGAAACATGCAATTCCTGACTCAAAGTAATCTGGAAATCTAGCTTCGGGTGGGATAGTAATGAGCTCATCTGTTTATCTGATTATGTGGCTGGATGTTAATGCTCGGTGGGTCATGTGACACCCCAAAAGTTTAATCAGTTGTACACATTAAGAAAATGGCCCTGACCTGCCTAATATCAGTCGTATAAGGTGTTTATCGTAGGAGTTTCAGACCAAGACCGATCATTTTTAGGCCAGAAGCAGATCCTTGACCAATCACCCTCAAAAGCTAATCTGTAAATAAATTGCGCGTGACACAGATCGCTTGAAGTACCTCAAAGAAGCCGGGGGTCTTTCAGACGTCGTGGGTATCGTTAGAATCCGTAGTGCTCAGATTGTGTGTGAGGATTATCCCGTCACCAGGGAAACAAGTGTATTTATTTAAATCCCGCACTACAGATGAAAGAACACTGCTTGTCAGGTTTATGGGCAACAACGGGCTCGATTTGCTTTGTGACAGCCACTCCCAAAAATACGTTGGAGAGTCAAAAATGAAAAAGACATACAATGTCTCCTTCAAGCCTGACCTTAACTCCGCTGCTATCTGCAATACGAAACATCTCGCGCAGATTTCCAGA
Organism: Hyperopisus bebe; assembly: GCA_026777045.1. Classification (NCBI taxonomy): domain Eukaryota; kingdom Metazoa; phylum Chordata; class Actinopteri; order Osteoglossiformes; family Mormyridae; genus Hyperopisus; species Hyperopisus bebe. Next base: position 3,511,304 of record JAODJW010000050.1, read on the forward strand.
GGGCTGTCAGTTACGTTTTTATTTTTGATTCCGACTTTTTGCTGTATTTACACACGATAGTGGCAAGTGCTCAGAAATGCGAGATACAGTAGTGCAGTTTTTAGTGTAAAGTTTATTACTCAGAGTCCGCTGCTGGCCGTATGCAGGGCACCCAGGCAGTAAAGTTAACCTAATGCATTCATTTCACAACACCACTGATGAGAAACAAACATCAGTGAAATCCAAAATGTCAGCCATTAATACGTTTCGACGGCTTCACTTGTACTGGAACGCGGACACCTGTTTTTAAAATGGCTTTTCAAACTTCATTTTATTCCTGTAACCAGATGTTCCCTTTGAGATTTAAAGCGGATGTGAGCATATTGCAGAACGAACGATTACATGGCGTGGTGAAAATCTGGTCTCAGTCCTCTGTCCCTCTGTATCCATCAAATTCGGTGATTAATAGATATTAATTTCCAGCCTCGCGGCATTAGAGGGACGTCGCTGTTACCAAAGTAGCAACTGCTGGATCTCATCTTGGTTTTCACCGCCGAGAAGCTCTGAGAGTCAGATGAAGAGTCCAGCAAATGTCTCTTCAAGAATGGAATCCCTACCTGATGCCACCCCTCCCAGTGTTTAAGGCCATTTTCCCCCAGCACTAGCCCAGGACTGTAAACACTAAATTGCCAGCGAGAGCACAGGGCCGTGAGAATCGGAGACACGCGTCAGCGAACCAGGGCCGGCGTTGACGTCGCTGTGTACTGGACTCTGAACGAGAAGCCCTGCTTTTCTTACCCTTAAGCTCACTGCGCCCTTAGTGCCACTCAGTGGGCTTCAGTTAGTGGCTAAAAATAAACATTGATTTTATGCCAGAATACTGTATGATGGCTTAATGGGATATCTTATAAGATTCCTGAATGACACAAACTGTCATACAAATAATGTATGCATAACTGTTACATACGTGCTGCCAATGTAATAATAATTATGATTGAAGATACACGTTATTCTTCAGGTCCTATAGTACATAGCATATACAAATGGTTTTATAAAAGACTATGGAAGTACCAGGAGCTGTTCTGTGTAAGCACATTATGAACAGTGTTCATCTTCCATGAAAAGTCACATGGTATTCTTTGAGATTATCTCTTACTGGGATTTGGTTAGCCCTTGCCGGATTCTGCCACAGGACTCTTTTCGGTGTTAAAATGATTCACCGTAAGCGATTTCTGTTCCTGCTTCCTGTTTTTTTTTTTTAATTCTTCATATCCTGTTTGGCATCGAGTCCCTGTAAGCCGCATTACTTTTGAGCTCGATTATTTCAATACCCTCCGCTAAGAGGCAGCTGAATTAAAGATTCCTTTGATAATGTGCACAGTACTCCGCGCTTTCAGACAAAGCCCAGATTGAGACTGCCAGTGACGAGATCTGTACCACTTTCATGATCAAAGGCCCGGCAACGTTAATGGTGCAGCTTCCTGAGCAGTTGAATGCAATTTGAAATGAGTTCATGTGTATCAGGATGGGACACATTAAGGCAAATCGGGAGTATGGAGGATTAATGGCGAGATCCTCACGAGGCCAACAAATCGCTGTTTATTTTTTCATTTGAGTCTCCAGAATAAACACAGGTACTTACCTATTCATATCAGAACAAAACGCCTGCATGTCTCTGTGCGCCTGTGTCTAACTATCCCATCAACAAAACAACAAATAAAAGTACCTGCTATGTTCTCAGATCACATGCAGACACGGAGCATGTTAGCGAACGGCCGCAGCCGCCGATGTCCGCCGTCCGCCCCCGCGGCGTCGCCTCTCATGGTGCTAATGAATTGTTTTCGGTTTCAGCTGCAGAAACGGGAACGCTCCTGCCGATTTTTCGTACAGGTACCCCCGCTGAAATTTTCGATTTGTGAATGTTGGTGTAGCCCAGTGGTTGTGAAAGCATGCTTTGTGTGTCCCCGCCATTATCATCTCAGTCAAAAAAAGGATCTGTTGGAATTGCTCCTTAAAGCTGTAACTGCTCTGCTATTTTATATCTACGTTATTGATTTATAATGTTCAATGTATGAATGTTCTTCATTAGATCTAGACCACTAAATAATCACTATTTATTGACGTCATATGTAGATTATTTGCTCCACGCATGCCTTGTGATTTTTGTTTTGCACCTGATATGATTATCAGTGTGGTAATGGTCCTGTTTACCGTGGTCAGACAGGGCCATGTGCCGAAGGTATAGTTTTTGCTTGACGCTAACCCATTTCAGCTAGCTTCATGTGTCGTGCTGAATACTGCTGCCAAACATATTATCTTCCAATGAGTTCGAACATGGCTATTCATCATATTTATTTATCAAAGATGAAAAAATACATCACACGTAAGCCTTAATAATGATTATATATGAGAAATAAATCATAAATAAATCATTCTGTTGCTTCTCCCCATTAAACAAGTAATTCATATTTTGTCAGTATTGTTATTAAACACAATATTCAATGACCCAATTAACGATCCGTGTGTTAATATCCTACAAGCTGGTACAATGTTACGCCGACAATAATATGAGCATATTGGAGTCAAGATGAGGCTTTTTGATGGATTACGTGCCACAATGTTAGCGACATTATTTACAGTTATTTATTTTTGGAACGTTATCTATGAATTTGTGCGCGGTTACTTCTTTCTCGTCGTTGTTAGGTGTTCTTTAAAGGTTCATTCACAGCCTGGGCCTCTCTTCCAGGGAGGTCCTTTTGTAGTAGTCTAATGCAGTCTTAATGAAGGATTTCCCCCAAGCCTCAGTGAAACACGGTGACGCTCAATTTACTTTCCTGTTTGGCACCCTCCTGGGTGACCCCATATGAGCTCACCCACGCAGTCTCCCTGTCTCTCACAGCCTCCCCTTTGAAGAACTAAAGCTGTTCTCTCCCTCTTGTTTTCTGCATCCACAAACCAGGTTGAGCTGGTCAACCGGGTGCCCATGTTTACCTCCGGCCAACTCGGTGTTGCAATTAATATGATCGTTATCGTGGCGAACAGAGCAGGCCGCTGGCGGATGCGGTTTGCAGTCCTCGCTCTTCCTCCCGGCGCAATTGGGGCAGAATGATTGATCGCGGTACGCAAGCCGCCCTCCTTAGCCCCCCAAGTCAGATGAAAAAACGGCTTTCATATCACTCAGATCCCGCTACGAAGAGCAAGGGGAGGACTTCAGACGGTGTCTCTGCCCACCAAAAGCTGGATCCATTAGCCAAAAGGGGGCGTATCAACATAGGAGAGTATTTTGGGTCAAGTTAATGGTTAGGTGTGGAATCGCATCCGGATGTACTGTCCGGGCCGCGACCAGCCATGACGGGAAGTGATAACTTTTTATGACGAGTCAAGTCGAGGTGAGTTAGGAAAGGCCATAAGGACTCACGAAGATCTGAGTGCTTGAGATTTCCAGTTGGATTTCACCATTAAAATGTCCTTTGATGTCAGAAGTTCAAACTAAATTCATGATGCTGTTTTACTGACCAAGACCAGTACCAGCTCCAGCTTTGAAATGGGTGGACCACAGGATTATCTATGGGCGAGGGGGTGTTGACTTATGTTGGCTTATGAGCACAGCTTATGATTGAGTCAGCCACCCCCCCCCCCCCACAGGGGAGGTGGGCCAGAACAGGAGGATAACATCGACCGTTTCAGCATCGTCATCACGCCATCTGTCGGCACTGCTTTGTGTCATGGCAACACCCACCAACTTATTTGACACGCTAATACCGGGTTCTATTTGACTATAGTTTATTCTGGGTAAACTTCACCTCCATTTTTTTTGTTTTATAAACATTGCAATATAAAGTGCAAGTATTTCAAATATTGCGACATGATATCGCGCAATGAGATGTCATGCAGCCCTAACTTAGAGGCAAGTATTACACTTTAACCATGACATGCACAGACTGCGAGTTTACCTTAGGTGGTCTGACACCTTCGTGGTCTTCATAACCTAGGATAATTCTGCACAGGCGAGTAAATAATTTCTGAGTAAACATGATTGATTGTTCACCCGTTTTGAGACTAACAAACTCTCTGTACGTGTCTGTTTATGTTGTACCAGGCCGGCCTGATGTTTTCAAGAAATAAGTGAGCTTGTATGGGAATTGCTTCCACCCCTAAAATGCGTGAACTGCTGTTTACCATTTTGCAGCCGTGGTGATTGGGTGCAATCTGACATCGGTTTCTACATCGGAGGTTATTTGTCTGGTCCACAAGCATTTACTTTCAAGTTGGACTGATTACTGATCACAACAAATTCCAATCTGTCTGTTTTCCGTAACCTCTAATCCAGTGATGGGCTGTTGCAAGGCTGAAGCAAAGGCCTAAAATGTCACACACACTACGGGCAAATTACAGAAGTCGGTCCACAGCTTTCGGATGCTTGGGCTACTCCAAAAAACTATCTCACTCTCAAAGGGAGAATGGACAGCATCCATGTCAACAGACCCAGTACAGCAATAAGGCTGATAATCCTGCACAGTGAGCCGCAGAACCACCCAGTCAAGTTAAGTAACAAAAATGAGTGAAACGAGTAACATTATTCATTTTGAACCACCTAATTATGTCCTTTGAATAGCTACACATGGATTTCCTTACTCTTATAAGATGAAGTGAGAGCATTACATGGGATTAGAGTGAAAACCATTCAAGTAAAAGATAAAAACAGGATGGGTATATTTTCAGATACTTTTGAAGTGTGTGTTTTTTTTTTCTAATCTTCTAAGCCGTGATTATTACTATATTGTTTTGTTTTTCTTTTTTCTTCCCCTGAAAGGGACTTGTACACATCATAGTGTTAAACTCATGGGTTTTAAACCCATTTATACAGTTGGCTGCAGTTTGTAGTTGGTGTGAAGGACCGTTTTGGTAACCATTTTACGCTATCCGTTGTTCTGATTTAATGTATATTAATGTATATTGTTTGTTTGTATTGTTTGGAAAGTTATGGCTTTGGCTCTTTGCGGCATCACAGACATTGTCTGATTGATATCTTTTCTACGCGAAATCCACCCAGGATTGATTGTTATGAACACCAGCTCCACCCCTGTAGTTGTTTAAATGGATCATCTCGTGCACAGGCCCAGCAGTCTATTAGCTTGGCTGCGTAGGAGTCTGTTTCCTTTCTTCTAGATCTTTCCCCGTAGACGTGTCTTTTTGCGAGCCTTAGTTAGCGGCAGCCTCTGTTTACCAAACCGCTAACGGCCACCGTGGATCCTCTGCTGAAGGCCAGGCCCTGCAAGCCACACGTCTCATTTGCAAGTCAAGCACATTTCGCGGTTCAAGTCGACTAGTTCCTGCCTTACATGTCGGGATTAGAGTTTAACTGAGTCTTTACGCATTTAACCCAATTTAAGGCATTAAGGGACACACACTTACCACGGCATATGAAATGTTTTGGAAACTTTGCATTCTATCATTTCTGTTTCTTCCTCTTGCAATTAATCTTGAGGAATGATTATACTTGCTAATATCATACATATTGAAACATTTCCCTTTTTCGCGCTTCTCTTTTCACGTGTTCCTGTGGGCCACACCACAAAACAGCGCCTGCATTCATTTAACTGTGTGAGATATTCTGGGGAAAATTTTGCTTTCCCTTTGCCATCTGCCACTGTATATATATTTTTTTCAACCTATGTAATATAAATCGATATATGCTTTGGAGATATGTACAGCTACTAGGATATGCATTGCATCAACTCTAGTTATCCAAATATTCATGAGAGGTCCACCTACATTTCTATTACATTCGACTTGCTATTTTGTCAGCCAAGTTAAGCATCATGCCTGGATCGAAGACCTCACCATAAATGATTAGATATAATAATGTATAATAAAACAGGTAAAATATCAACAATAGCGATTGTTTCCAGATAGTAAAACAGATGGTTACTGATTCCTACTGAATAGTGTAAAAAGGAGAACTGCTGCATAAGTGAAGACAAAAAAAACACATGCATGGAGCGGTTAGAATTAGGTCACCCGGTGCAATTTGATCTACCCTCTGGCTTTTGGGGGGGGGGGTCGCATCTCCTCTGCCGTCCTCACTGACCTTCAGCCAAAGATCTAGGAACCAAAACAGAATGCATATTAATCACCTACTAACCACTCTGGGCTGGTCTGATCAGAGCAGCGCTTAACATCAACTACTGTCAGCAGCTGTCTTTCCTGTAGTCCACCAGTGGCGAGATACGTACGGTAAATCAAAGGTAAACAAATGACAGAGGAGCTGTTTGAAGGCAGAGCTGTGATGCACAGGCCGCAGGTTCTTCTGAAGCTTCTGAGCTTCTTCGGAATCACGATTCATGTGATATTTACATTAGGGCAGAGATCACGATGATGTAAATATAGCTGCCCCCCCCCACCCGATACTTCCTTGAGTTTAATTAAGAACAAAATTCATCACCCTGGGCTCCTCATACGAATGCGCCTGTAAGTAATTATATTTTTAGTAGAAGCAATTTATTAATGTTTTTCTAAGTGTTATAACACTGGATTTAATATCTCAATTTGTACCACGGGGACACTGGGGTATTTAGCTGATATTTACTCGGGCAAAATCAATTTCTAGGCAAGTCCTGTGATGCAAGCTATTTCTGTACCTTTCTTTAACGCGGTTCACTTTACGTACTGCACTGTGCCATAGGAGGTCAGTTTGCGTGGACCATATTGATTCCTGAAAATACAGGTAGACCTCCAACACGCAGTGGTAAATTGCCTGAAAAGTGTATCGTATGGATCTGTAAGGTTGCCTTCAGTTTACGGGTTGTGGGAATTCGTCTCCGAGTTAGCTGTTGTCAACTTGCATCCAATACCGTGTCTTAATGAATAACTGATCTGACATACTGGTATACACGGAGGGTATTTTCGACGGATATGGGATACACCCTGGACACACCTACTCGCACACATTCATGCAGTCACACACAATTTCTATAAATTGTGAATGCCGGATGTATACAAGCTTATATCGAAGTATCATAGAATCTCTCTAAGAAGACATCAGTGTAAATCTGCTTTTAATGCCCAATACTTGATTGTGAATTTATGCAGAGACCTTTGAGGGTCACAGGTACAAACGTCACATGCAATTCCATTAAGTCTAAATTAGTTTGATTTTTATCAATGGGTTCTAACAGCATGCACTGCGCGTTCTGGAACTCAGCTACCCCTTCATGCTGAGATACTCAACCCCATTTAGAATTTACTGATCAAGGCAGAATGCAACTATAGTGTTAATCCCTCAGGCATTTCAATAAAGTGCAATATTAGGGGCTTTGCAGTCATATAGGCGCTGGGATGGCCCAGGGCTTGTTTTTGGTCTCAGATAATTTTACTTTCGTACAGCTAAACTTTCTGGATGCTTTGCTATGTGATAGCCTACCATTTGAAAATGCACTCTGGGCCCTTTCGAACAAAAATGACAAAAATTATATATTTCAGAAGCCTACATATTGTACTCAGTTTTTGTATGATTCGTAAAGTAAACACAGACTTATGTCAGTATAATGAAATTTATGGCAAAATGAAAAAGGCCCTCCATTTTCGGTCAGCGAATGCCAATTACCCTGTCTGGGATCTTGGCGTTAAAGGGCCCATCTTTGGTGCTCCTTCCTGGTTCTGAAAGGGGATTGAACTGGCGTGACAATGAATTGCATTTACAGGCTGCAGGACAATGAACACAAGGGATTTCTTAGTATCCACTGTAGCGTGCTTTGTTCTAATGAGTTTGTGAAGGCTCATCTTGGAGTTGTACTATCTTATCAGGCTTCTGACTCATTGTCGTTTCAAGCATGGGAACAGAAAAGAGGTTCCCGGCAGCCGTTCAGAACTATCGGATTTGTGGGCTGATTACAGACTGTATAGAACATGTCCGTCGATAAGTTTTTCGGAACATTCTCCACAAGTTCGAACAGCTTTCCCTGCATCATGCCATCGCTGCACATTCTATATTAACAAAATCATCAACGCAGAGGGGGAGAAATGTATCATTTGTATTTGTTTAGTCGACTTCACAGAAATCAAAAACAAACAAAAGAGCTTCATAAATCATTCAAATCAAACACGCTAGAACTGAAATACATATGCCGAACGAAGGAATTCAGTGTGAAATTAGAGATCTGCAACTCCTCAGATAAATCTGAAACCAAACATCAAACAAGCAGCATCATTCAGCACACTTTAGTGCCGTTTGTGTAATTTAGGAAATTGCACGTTCTTAGTCCTTCCATTTGGCCTGAGTGAGTGCACCAGCTAAACTTTTCCCTTTCATGCAGGCCATGGTGGAGACAGTTAATAATCTGCTGCAACCCCAGGCCCAGGCGGCCTGGAGGGAACTCTCCGCCATCGATCAGCTAAGAGCCGCCACCATGCTCCTCGACACGGTGGAAGAGGGGGCCTTCATGCTGGCAGATAACCTGCTCAAGACAGACATTGTGCAGGAGAGCACAGAGAACATCCGTAAGTAGAGACAGATAACCTTCTCAAGGAACAATCAGTAGTTGTGGATAAACAGAGCTCTCTGCGACAAGGCGATGGCTTCCCCATTTCTGGAAATGCTTGTTTTTGATTAAAGCCAGTCTGCGCCTGTATCTGTTCAGCTGAATGAGCGAGTGGTTTTAATTGGCACTGTTGATTATCACCAGTAGTTATATAATCATCATCATAAACTTTTATTGAAACACAATTAGCACACAGGATGTAATGTTTGGTATAGTCACATAGTCACATTTTCCTTTGATTATGCACTGATTTACTTTTAAATGATGGAAGTGCCCTTTGTAAAACAAGAATGCACAAATTACTTTCACTGTGTGACACTAAAATGCTAAAAAGCAAATTAATATTTTTATTTAAATTTTTTTTGTTGCTCCAAATGCCCAAAGTGATGCCCTGTAAACTCCACAGCTATCTTATATTTATATTTATTTATTTATATTTCATTTATTATTGTTTAGCAGTTTAAATGAAATCATTTATTGCAGTGAGATCCTGTGAGGGGCTATCATTTGTTTTCTGCTCTAATAAAACTTTTTGTAACACTTATTGTAACTTAGCAACTCAGTTACTACTCAAATACTAATCATACACAAATAGTAACTGCATGAAATACATGAACTTTGGTGACTGATTACTGATGAACAAACATGGGATCAGTATGTAACTAACACTTAGTTACAGGTTATTTAATACATTAAGTAATAGTGTACTACTACATTATTTGTGCCCCCTTAAGTAAAGTGTTACTGCTATTGTTTTAGGTGCAAGTTACAAGTCAGTTAATTACAAAAGAGAAACGCTAATTTGCTCTCTATCATCCATCAGTTTGTCAGATTCGCATTACATACCAAATGTGTGCATAAGTACAGATGATTTCAAGAGATGTTTTTAGTATACTCAGAACATATAACCTTAAAAGTATCAGACCCACAACCTGTTCTCTTATTTTACTGAATTAGAAGTACTACTTTGAATTGTAGTTCACTGTAGAATTTTTAGTTCAAATATTTTTATTTCAAAGCACTGAAAATCAGCATTAATTATTTTTATATGACATTGTGTTACTCTTTAAGAACATATTCTTTGGAAAAAAAAAGAAAATATGCTGTGTTTTGGAAGCTTTGAGTTGGCACTGGTGTAAAGGGATTTTTCTGACAAGGACACAATTGCTTAGCCTAATTGGCCTTCACCTAAAAATCATTAAAAAGCCACATTTTCTGGATGAGAAGTCCACAGTTAAGGGGCAATTTTTTAGGCTGTGATTCTGAAGGGTAGTAGTGAATCTTAAAACTAAATGGCAATCCAGAAAAGTTAGAGCCCAAGTATCTTAAATGCAGAAATTAGGGAAAAGGGCACGAAGCAACAGCCAAAGATTTAGATGTTGGCCCAGTAGTAGGGTGATCAGATAATCCATGTTAGTGAGGACACTTCAAGCTACTTCCGGTTTTACAAACTATTTTAAAACTGAAATGCTTCTGTGCTTCGCTAAGTAGATCAGCTCTTCTTCTGTTTTGACTGGTTTGTTTCCTTGATTGAAAGACTCATCCAGCTGCTTCACATTAACATCAGTGGCACATGCATGATTAAAGGAGACTGACCAATCAGCACGAAGCAAGAACTCAGTGCTTAAGTGAAATCCAGATCGTTTTAATTGAAATGATAGTTTACGAATCCTATCCTAGTTCAAAGTGTCCTCTGACATGGATGATCTGGTCACCCTACCCAGTAGTCACTGTTGGTTCAGTTGTCAGAAACTTGATGTTAGATCAAACTACCTATTTGCTGCCCAGAAAAGGTTGTCTCTCGAAACACTCAGCAAGAATAGGCCTGAGACTTGTGAGAAAAGCCATAGAGGGGTCAGTGATACCTTTGAAGGAGCTGGGGTTCAGTGGCCGAGAACAAAGGTTCTCCAGTCAACCTTATCAAGACTTCTATATAACACTGATCAGCATGGGAGTGTTGTACAAGAGAAATACCGACTCAGCAAGCTATGTAAACTCATATGTATGATTTGCCAAAATGCATGTTGGTGACCCATTTGCTATTTGTGAAAAGATTTTGTGGTCAAGTGAAACCAAGACAGAGCTTTCAAGCCCAAATTTAAAGCAATACATGGAACACAAATCTGACACTCTCCCCATTTCAGAAATGCCAGTGATATATGGATTGGGGGGGGGTATTATGCTTTGGGGGCAGCTTATTTATTAGCATGGACTGAAATAGTGCAGGAAGATTTCTTTCAGTATGCTGGTATGCCAGAAAACGAAAGCTTAGCAACATAAGTGCATCTTTCCCCAGCCCAGGGTTCCCAAACACAAGGTCTGAGTTATATTTGAATGGTTTGAAAACATAAAATTGAAAGTCTTAGAATGGCTGAGTCAAAGCCCCGTGGTGCAGAGGCATGATCTTCACAACCGGAACAACCTGGTGCAATTCTGGGGAGACGATGACTCCGGAATAGTTTGCAAAGTTTGCTTCATACTTTCCAAAAGAATAGCTGTTATAGCTGCAGAAGGAGGCTCTGCAAATAATTAAGATGTGGGCGCGGAATACCTGAACAAACAGCTTTTCTAAGTAATGCCGCATTAATTTTCGGTTTCGCTGCTTTGCAATAAAAATATGAACTAAATTTCAATGTAGGATTTACAATTCAGCGAAGCGAGTTAAGGAATCGAATACTTTTACAAGCCATTGCATATAACAAGAACTGGGCGTGTAATATAGTAACATCTATTCTCAGAATGATCTGTGCGCCAGTGTGTTGCTAAGTTTATGCATGTTTAAAATTACTTTCTGGATTGTTTTTATTTAAAACTATTTAGGGCACTGAACCTCTACCTTGGGAAAAGTGTGTCCTAAATACAATGTTTATGCACTTTTATGTAGTTTTTTTCTGTTTACAGAGCACTGCAAATGGGGAGACTGAGCATTATTTTATTGAATATTCGTGTGTGTGTGTGTGTGTGCACATGTGTGCATGCATGCATTTTCCTGCCAGTTTGAAAGTATTCTCAGTTTTATCTGTGCTGATATTCGAGAGCCATTTCCCCCTCATTCCGCATGTTAATGATGCACCTTAGTTTTTACCAGGGCTGACTGTCATGGACGGCTCCACACCCTTTATTCCTCCACTGAGGATAATAAGCTATTGCTAATGTTTTTGTGCCAAACCTCCCTACACTCCTTCTATTCTGCACTGCTTTGGAACCTGTTTCTGGAACACTAAGTTCCCCAGAGACACTCTGCGATTCTCTCTCTCTCTTTCTCTCTCTCTTTCTCTCTCTCTCTCTCTCTCTCTCTCTCTCCAGTTTCCTAAAGCAAGTATATCCAAAACTATCAACGATGAAACATGGGGTTTCAACAGCAGACTTACATAATGTCGAAACCTGCTAAGTGTGATAAATATGGAATGAATATTTAATAAACTTGAGACTATGTCGTTGTATCTATAAACAGATCTTGAGTTGCTGCTAGTATCTCAGAATTCTGCAGCTAGTTCTACTTATGGATTCCTTAGTGGCTACTTTGTTTTTTCAGCCCGCTTCCAAACTTGGACAAAATCTAACACATAATTCTACGAAGCTCAGTTTCTTACCTTTGGATCTTTCTCCTGTTTGTCTGACAACTTGTCTAAATACCACTATAAATTTTTTTATGGTATAAATCAGCTATGAATCACACTCAAAGTCTAATTGTTGCGATGACGCGAGCATTCATCTTGTGAGAATCGTGTCTCCCATCAGTAGCTATAAAGGCCTCTTTATAACATATTGACTCTCTCCTTCAATGGATTTAACTTTTCAGAGGTATCTAAACTGCATCAATATTTACTTCTTCTACTGAATTGCCAAACCAGGTCTTCATGGTGTCTGAGTCATGCCTCCAATGCTATCAGGTAGTGCAGCTGTTAACAAAGCAGACTTCTACCTAAAAGGTTGTTTGTTCTAGATGTACCCAGCTGAGATTGAGTTGCTCCTGTAGGTGTCAGATTGAATGAATGTGTAAAATGAAAAGTGTCCCATCTTGACAGGCAGTTAGCGCAGTTGTTGGGGGGGGTTATGGGTACCTGGGAATCACTCGGGAGGGTAGAAGCACTGGAGGTGGGTAGGTTTGTGGGAATATTTTACAACTTGAGCAGTAACATCTTCTGAACTCTTATGTAGAGCTCGAAGTGGCAAGATTGAGCACGGACGGACACTTGATGGACTTGAGATTCCCTCAGTCTGAAGGACATGGGAACTCGATTCGATTGTCTGCGAGCACCTTAAAGCAACATGGAAAAAATGGTAAGTTTTAGTAAATGTCTCGGGCTTTCAGCCGTTCCTGAGAATCAATTTAATTATCACACTGTCTCGGAAAAACAGCTGTAACTGCCGATATCAAACACAAACGTTTCGGTGGGTCAGTGTATACTGACGATTAAGTATCTTTTCGTTTTGTTTTGTTTTGTTTATCCTGTCGATATGTGCCTGTCTGAGTGAGTGGGTTTCACATCACTGTGAAATGGAAATTGAATGGGTTTGGGGAGTGCTCTATTCCCAGCCAGTTAGAGGCTTTTCTGTATGCAGTACAGAAGCTGCTTCACCGCCCCCTGATGGCCCGCCCTTGCCCCAGCGTGAGGCCTCGTTCAGAGTCCCGCTGAAGGGATCATTTACATGACAATCAAGAGCAGATATTGCTTTTTTTTTTTAATCCAACAGGAAGCCACAATGTCATTTTGCAGAAGTTAAACATAGAAATATTAAATTGCTCAGGCTTGAAACATATACTTTTAACAGAAAACATTTGGCTCTGGGGAACCATAGCACATGAGCGCATGGGCAATTCGGCAATTAAATGCCACCTAGCATCAAGAGTCTCGCTGATAAGAGAACGAGCAATTCGTTTGATTAATTTTCCAAGCTAGCAACATTCTGAAGCACTCAGCACGCTTTAGTTGTGTGTGTGTATAATGTATATATAGACAGAATATATTATTCTGTGTGTATATATATATATATGTGTATATATATATATATATATATATATAGACAGAATACTGCCATCTTGGTAATTGTTTTTTTTGTGACAAATATCCTAGCAGGGCTGCAGATCAGCAGATGTTACACTGCAGTCTGTGTACTAACATTCCCTGTGTGGCCTTAGCACATCATGCAATCCAGTTTTTTCTCTTTTTTTTGAATATTTATAATGTCTACAAAAAATTACATAATTGCATACAGATACCCCATTGTGAAACATAATTTGCAAATGTGTAATGGTAACACTAAACATAATTTAAACAATTATATGATAGTACTCAATTTTATCAGAACAGACTGATAGAATTTATGTCTTGATAACTAATGTCTTATTGATTTTTAAAATTATTATTATTATTATTATTATTATTATTATTATTATTATTATTGTTATTATTATTATTATTTTAGTGTGATTAATCAGTGCTGTCCGTATGGCATCTTATTTCGGAATCATGGTGTTAATCCAGTGAATCTGGCACAATAACTTTTCACAGTGGGCTCATTTTGGGACTGAGCACCACAATAAAAAAATTTATATATATATATACACACACACACACACACACACACACACACACACTACACTGTATGCACTGGTTTAAGGTTGGATTGGTGATCCGTTACCCCAGACCGTGTCGCTTTTTGTTTCTCTATCCTCAGGAGAGATTAGGATGGCCTTCGTTTTATACAAGAACCTAGGAGCTTATCTGTCAACGGAGAATGCTAGCATGAAGCTGGGAGGTGAGGCCATGGCCGCCAACTACTCTGTCATCGTCAACTCTCCGGTCATCACTGCAGCCATTAACAAGGAGAGCAACAGAGTGTATCTGACAGAGCCTGTTGTCTTCACCGTGAAGCACCTGCAGGTATTGGTAATGTGGTCTTCCTCCGTAAACAATAACTTCCAAGCCTCTTTGTCTGAATATAGCAAATGGATATGTGGACAGAAAGAAAATAGATCAGATCTGTATTTCTCAACTCTTACTGCTGGCTGAGTCGTCTTCTAAACCAGTGTCTCTCAGCCTGTTTCTCAGGGATACCCAGGTAGTCCGCATTTTTGCTCCCTCCAAGCTCCCTGCCAAACAGTCCGCATTTTTGCTCCCTCCCAGCTCCCTGCCAGATGGTCCGCATTTTTGCTTCCTCCCAGTTCCCTGCCAAACATTCCACATTTTTGCTTCCTCCCAGCTCCCTACGGAAGCAAAAACGTGGACTGTCTGGGAATCCCCAAGGACTGGATAGAGAAATACTGGTTTAGAAGACGACTCAGCCAGTAGTAAGAGTTCGTCACAAATAATTGTGTCATGCGGCAGTCATAGTTTTACTAGGTAGATTATGAAACAAGTTATTGTAGATGCGCTTGCCCAACGCAATAGTGTTAAGTAATATTCTTTTTAAAGTGATTACTTACGTAATTTTTTATGAAAGAAAACATTTCAAAATAAAATGCACAAACACACAGAGGACACGTAAAATACATAGATAATGATGTATTTTTACAATTTCAGTTAAAAAAATATGCGTAAAAACTGAATAAAATATATATATATATATATATAATATATATATATATATATATATAGCCAAGCTAGGGTGTGAGGATCAGTGATTAAACTGAGAAATAGTGTCAGTCCAAATATAGCTGAAACACCGAGGAAAGCCAGCAATCCCTGCTTTGTTTTCTAATTCTTATTAAAGAGGTGAGTCATGATGAGGTTATACACCTCCAACTGTAGTATAATTTCAGTAATGTGGCAAAAAGTGGTTAGACTGAGTACATCTGAATCACTGGGCCAAAAGATCAAGACTAAAGTCACGGAACACATGGCGAGATTGCGGCGGTTCAGAAAGGGGGGGGGGGGGGGGGGCTGTGAAACGCCATGGTCACGAAATGAAACAGGAGCCACTGAGTGCAAGGTCAGGAATATTAATATCACCTTGGGGCCGCCTGTACTTCGTCCAGAGTTTGTGTGGCTTTTTCATTGGTGGTCCTTTTCGTTACCTTTGACAGACCGCCGTCTTAGGGAGACCGCCACCTTTTCAGTGTAGTCCTCTCACAAGTACCTTAGGTTATGCCTTGTGGCATATGATCGCCATGCAGGAAGGACGTCTGCGCAGACATACCTGCAACATCAGCGTTTATCAGTTGTTGGTAGCACTGGGCTGTAAATTTAACAAATCTTCTGCCTATAAATCTTGCTTTTTGACTACCTGTTAATCCTAAGAAATAAAAATAACGAGGGCCTATTCCACAGGTAAAAAATGGCTGTCATTACAGCAGCGATATCCCTTTCAAAGAAGTATGCCATTGTATTTCAAGGGGATAACTAGCACCAGTGGAGGATATAATGAAAGGTCAAAATTACCTTTAAATAAATGCCTATGGACCCTCTCATAGCACAAAAGAGCTTTGAAAGTACATGTGCTAAGGGTGAACACGGTATATTGTCATATTGATATAGCCTAACTGGTTCCTACACTATTATGATTTAACTGCTTCTACGGTGGGTACCACAGAGTATTTGGTGGATTTTTTTTAACGTTACTTTTGTTTTTTTTTTTGTTAATTATTTATGAATTGCTTTGGTCACAGCATTCTGAGGAGAACTTCAACCCAAACTGCTCCTTCTGGAGTTACTCGAAGCGGACGATGATAGGATACTGGTCGACGCAAGGCTGCCGGTTACTGGGCACCAACAGAACGCATACTACCTGCTCCTGTACCCACCTTACCAACTTCGCCGTCCTGATGGCCCACGTTGAGGTTAAGGTAACCTTCCGCTTCTCTATTAGCCATTAAAATTTGTCACTCGTCATTTGTTTTTTTTCCTTCTTCATTGATGTCCTTCCTTAGACTGGCATGGTATGCAAATCTCGGTCACTTTGATTGACCAAGACATTTTGAATGGAACCTTCTTTAGTGTTTTTTTTAATTATTATTTTATTGTGAGGAGAGCTTTCTAAAGATGTAGCATAAATGAACAGCAGCAGCTTTGAGTGGCAATGAGAAATTCTCGCAAACTGTGGTGCGTCGCAAAGAAGAGGATTTACTTTGGATTCTTGGTGTCCCGGCCCCCCGCCCCGGAGATGGATGGCTGTGGGTGAAATGGGACCCTCTCTCCCTGGCTCTTAACAAAACATGCTTCATTCTGCAAAACTAAACTGGTCTGAATTCCTAGCCCCCAAAAAGGGCAAATAACGATTGGGAGAAACCCAGCATTACCAGTGACTGGACGGGTCAGAACAGCAGAACTTTGGCCTGTAAGAATGTTTCCTTTGAGAGTGTTGAAAATAAAGAATTGATTCAGAATTTTTCTTTTAAATTATATTTGCGTATTAGTAATCATGTTATGCTTGGTCTATTGGTGCATATTTTTAGCTTAAATTTTAAATGCTGCAATTGAAATGTTGCGTGATGTCATTAATGTGACAGTTCTGGGTTTTTCTGGTGCTTGTTCATGCAGGTCTTGCATTTCTTCCTTGCAGTAGGATATGTTCATATTTCTGTTATCGGTGAGAACAGCTGGTAAAACAGGGTGTGAATTCCCAGAAAGTGCCCCCCCCCCCTTTCAGCTAGCCTATGTGGAAAGTGCGTTTATCACCGCAAGCTCCTCCAGGGGTGCTAGAGCCCAGGCTCCTCCCCCACGACAGCCGTGTATGTCGCTCTACTGCAGACATGTCATGGTCTCCGTCATTATGACATCATGGCTCCCGTCCCATCCCGATTGGCTCACGTTCCACATGACCCTTGCCCCCAGGTTTGTCGAGGCGGCCGGCCCGGGTCGACTGGGTCAGCGCGCCTGAGCCAGAGCGGCTGTTTGTCAGCGGACACCAGGCCAGGGCCCCGGCTGGCCTTCGGATGAACAGCGCCCTGCGGAAAGGGTGGGGGGGGCGGGGGTTGGCGAGCTTTATGGGAGGTCTCCGTGGAGACGCCACATTTCTGCAGCCGACGGCAGCTGCTGTTCCACTCAGGAAAATTGATCATAAAACTCCTCCAAACCGCCGTTCTGATCATTTTTCTTGAGGGAGCCAACAAAAAAAAGTCTGTACTCTCTCTTTAGTGTCTGTCTGAAAGTGCATTATATTTATCTTCAGAAGCATTTATTGTACGGACGCCTTGCGGCAGAAATTAAAAATGGATGGATGCATGGATAGATGATCACCTTTTTTTTTGACAGGATAAGAAACTCTGATGCATCTATATGTTCACCGATATACACACATATGAAATTGCATAACCAAACAAGTTTCAGGATGAAATAAACTTATTTTATGGAACGTGTTGGCATTCCATGCCGTTTGATTAAGTGATCCTCAGTGTTGTCATAAATGTTAAATAAATATGAAAAAATAAATATATTAAAGGAGAACATTAAAATAAATTATTTACATAGCACAATGATACATTGCAGAGAACAGATGGGGCAATTTAGTGATTTATGAATAGGAATTAAATATTTTTCTCTGTGGGAAAATGAAGTTTTGGTTTTTATCATTTTCCATGATGCATGTATGGATTTAGGGGAAGGTCAAATGTGGCACGAATTAATATTGTTTATAGTTCTATAAACATACACACACACATATACGCACACACACACACACACAGAGTTGTGTAATCATATCTTTTTCAGGACCGCTCATTCATTTCTATGGGAAAAATGCTAATGCTAACTATGACAACCTTAACCCCTACCCAGCCCTAACCATAACCATTAGTAACCAAGCAAAATACAAGAGTTTTTGCATTTATAGTTTTTTCATTGCAGTCACGGATTTTTATAGAATAGAGTTTTCCCATATGGAGACCAGGAAACACACACACAAACACACACACACACATATATATATATGTGTGTGTGTGTACTGTAAGCAGACCAATTAGTGCTTCAATTAGTTGTAGCAGTCAGAAATGGTAAATTTTGCAAATGAGATGGGAGAAGTTTAATCTCATTTTTGGACAATGTGAGTGATTGCACTCTCCTCTGTCCATGGGAGCTTTTTGTCTCATAGGAATTAATTAGACTTCTGCTCAATTCCCAGCTCATTTTATTCATTTCTGAAATGAACTCCTCGCTTTCATCTCCGCCAAAGATGACGCGTTGCATCTTGAGGAATCTGACGTCGGTGAAATAAAACAAAATAGTGGCTCGGTGATTAAAGGTCAGACACTGTGCTGCTGCTGTTTATCTGATTTTTGTATTGTTCGGAAAGGCAAAAGTCCCTGGTGAGTATAGCATGATTATCTTATAACGCTTCTGCGAATCTTTCAATATATTCAGTGTGAGATGGACATACTGGCAGTTTGGCAATTAAGCTGTAACCAATGCAAGATTCATCTTTATTATTTCTAAATAGCTCATAAATGAATTCTTGAAATAATTTCCTCTGCAGCTCTGCTAATGTAGCATAATGAAATTTGTTACCATATAAATAAGCTTAACTTCCTTAGCCTGGAAAAGATTTGCGAAGTTATCCTTTTTGATTGATTGATTGATTGATTGATTGATTGAATGATTGATTAATACATTAAGTAATATGTTAATATATTTCATTGAGGTTGAAATTTTGAAACAAATTTATTTAGTTTTGAAACTTGCTGTGTAATTTCAAATTGTCCATGTGGGATAAAAGGATATAACGGTGGTCATATGGGCTATCTTGCTTCTGGACCAGTTGCGTTTTATGGATCGTGGTTAAGTTCACTCTCACTTAATTGGATAGCTTTGGCTGGATTTTGTCAGTTCTTGTGTTCAACACCTTTTTAACCATATTGACCCCAGATGAATGAATTAAACATTATTATGCCATTGCAGTCTTCTGAACTCAGGATTCTCTGCTTAACAATCACGGCTACACTCTGCTGTAGGTACCCAATTAATGCAAACGTGAATCTTGTTGGTGGGTGTGCACACAGGTTCTGGTATGTCACAAGGCAATCAAAAGAGGGTTGAGTATCGGAGTGTTGCATACAGTACCAGTGAATAGCTTGGACACGCCAAGCCGCCTACAACGGAGAGCGATAGTGTCACATCACATGACCTGGTCACCTGACCTAAACGCAGCAGAAATGGTTTTGGAGGAGTTTGACCAGAGAGTGAAGGAAAAGTGGCCAATGAGAGCTCAGCATATGTGGGAGCTCCTTCAGGACGGCTGGAAAAGCATCCCAGGAGGCCACCTCATGGAACTGGGGTAGAGGAGACAGTAGGGTCAGCCAGTCCCTGGGGCAATTGGGGTAAAGGGCCTTGCCCAAAGGCCCAATGGTGGCATCACTCTGCTGAACCATGGGATTTGAACCGACAACCTTCTAAGTCCCAACCCACATTGCTGCTCCCCCTCCCCAGCAAATTAATTTTTTTGTTTAATATTTTATTAGTCAAGGCATAACTCCATATACGTTATTTTATAGTTTTGATAACTTTATTCTAAAATGTAGAGATTAGTACAAATAAACCTTTCCCGGAGTGGGTGTGTCCAAAGTTTTGACTAGCTCTGAATATATATGTTAAGAGCAGATCCAGCTGGTGATGGGTCTCTGTCGTATGATCATGGGATGCTATAATCTAGGGCTTGGGGACATGGGCGATAACAGCACAGTAGTAACAGGAGAAGTCGGGTATGACGATGATGGCTTGGATGAGGGTCTAGTGCGAAAGTAGAAGAGAAAATGTCTGGACTATAATCTGTTAGACCTCTGCGAGCAGGACGAGATAACGAGACAGTTTCAGCAAGTTATCTGTTAGGAACTATTAAAGAGGTTAAGAGCTGTAGAGAGGTGAAACTATTTGTGCTTCATATGCAAAGTCAGGTTTTTAAGGTCCTACCTTTAATCAGCACAAGGTTCGTCTTTGGCTCTATTCTGTTGACATAATCACATTTGAAACATGTGCAGTTAATTTTACTGTTATTACCATAAACTGTAGGTTTGTATGAATTGGAGTATATGGCTCAGATATGGATTCTAACCAATCTATCTGGCCTATATACAATGCAATGAAGGCAGAGCGTTTTATGTAAAAGAAAGAAGTATGTATATGACCTCACTTTGATTTAATTTTCCAGTTCATGCACACACACAGGCACTGCTGCACCTTACTTAGTCTGTACTGCTTTCTAGTAAATTGATTCAAGTCATGAATGAACTAAATTGCTAAGAAAAAGCATGCAATTTATAAATTATTTTTTACATTTTAATAGAATATAATTAAATATTATTTAAATGCTAACTGATATTAATTTTTTTTTTTACTCTGAACACTGATTAAATGGAGCAAATGGAACATAAACCATTGTAACAGTAATTACAGAAAATCAATACGGTATTCTCAGTGTCTGGCTAAAATACCTCTGCACTAAATAGGCCTGAAACTAAAATATGTGTTTCAAGGGACAGACGATTGATTATGATACCTGGGAAACTCTGCCACTGTCTCAATACCCATTTCAAACCAATCAATTCACAGACATATTCACTCAAACTTAAATAAAATGTGTAACTTCAAGAAAGTCTATAAGGAATGCACAACACTGGCAGTGGTTTTTATACATTGATTTGTTTGATGGTTGGCTTTTGTGTCATCCGTCCTTGTGGCATTCCAGAACCATTTGCCCAAAAGCTTCAGAATCGGAAACGGTATGACTGGTGGTGCCCCTTACTCTACAAGGCACCAGATTTCGGTTTTGATGGGAAAGTATGACACAAGAGGACTGGATGATGTTCTGAATGCCTTCAAAAATCCTCTTGCCGGATGAGTAGCTTAGACAGGCTTCCTTACACAGACAGGAGATCAAGCGAGTTGGTCAATCAGATGTGTTTTGAGGTATATCATCCAAGTCCATCCCAGTGACAAGTCCAGCCAGCCGGTGTGCTCACGTCTCGGGAATCCATTGGTCAGGTCTGATTTACCTTTTGCAATCTGCAGGGGCATCAGTGTTTAGACGCAATCAGATCCAGATCTTAAATGGGACCAATTTTAAATTCAACTGGTGAAAAAAAAAAAGTATGTTTTTCATCACACTTAAAATGAAGAAAAAGAGAACTATGCTCATTGTTTCAGTGACAGGCAAAATCCAGTGCTAAATAAAGAGACAAGCGCAACGGGTGAAGCCAAGACTGATTGCTCAATTCTACCCAGAGAAGATGGTTGTTTTTTTTCCAGACTGGAGGCCTGTCTTCTGGGGAAGGCTGGGGTGGTATCGAACATTCAGTAAGCAGCCACGCTCGCCCCAGACCAGAGCGCATAAATCGATGCCCCTCTCAGCATGATATAGGAGGATAAGCTTTCCAATACATCAGTGTCCCGTGGAGTCATTAAGATTTCCAATGCAAGTCTTCGGAAGCGTTTTTTCAGCTACCGCTAATGTCAGTCAACAGCGGGCCTTGTGTCTTGTGAACTGGATATAGGCTTTCACTGGATAATAACTGTACAGCATCACACTGGATAGCAGCCCACTTAACTTCGCTGTTTCTTCAGGTGGCCCAGTAAGCACTGGGTGGAGAAGATTGTTTAGGTAGTGATCATCTAGCATGTTTTGGCAGTGTTTCCCCATCTAACCTAGCTGATACAGTGAATAAAACTGATTATTTTAATGCAAGCAAAAAACTAAAAATGCCAAAAGACTTTTATTTTGTTTGGTTACTTATGGTTAAGGTTTGGGCTGGGTAGGGGTTAAGGTTGTCATTGCTGGGATTAGAGGTCTTTCCCTGGAAATGAAAGGACGGTCCCCACAAAGATATGGATTCATTGTGTGTGTGTGTGTGTGTGTGTATGCGTGTGCATGTGCATGCACGTCTGCAGTCTATATCAGTGATTGCCGAAGTCTCGAAAGGTGAATTTTTAAGCCAATTCTGTTACTATCTTTCTGTGTCATAACAAGGGTACATTCATTAAACCCGAAATCTCTTCGGTCCATGGTTGTTATTCCTCTGGGCAAGAATTTATGTGGCTGCAAAGAGGTCATGGTTGGTTGTGCCGTGTCTGTCCCCACCACCGAGAGCCCAGAGAGGGCCTGGAGGTCAATCCATCACTGGGATGAAAATGCAAAACTGGTCAGTGGCCCAGCTGCAAAATAAATCAGGACAACAAGAATGGGCAATGTGCTACAGCGCTCCAACAAGCAGACCACGCCGGTCTGAAATTTAGAAGCCTTCAGATTGGAGAAAGGGAGGTGATTTCATAAGGATGGTTACACTATTCACTGGAGTATTTTGCACATAGCCAGGCCCCATCAGCCTGAAAAATTTGAGGGATATGAAAAGTTAACTAACCGCAGAGGTGCGTAGGGACTGCTGGGAATGTACCTTGAAGCAATTTGTTCTGTCTTCTTGGTTCTCATTTTTTTTGCTGCCTGGCAACATTATTGCGTTGAAAAGTGAGGGCCACCGCATCTCGTATCACATTCAAACTCATTTCCTCAAGATGCTTGTGACCGGAATACAGTCATAAACCCCCCCTGGGTCACACATGCGTCCACCATGGTCTGCATTTCTGTGAGGATTTATAACATGTGATCAGTTTTTTTTTTCTTTTAAAATAAAAATAATTATTATTTAATTCTGCGATATCTCTTATGTCGAGCGAAGGCCAAGACACCAGGACAGGTTTTTAATTGTGAAATTAATTTCATGACCATGTGACATGCATTTAGTACTGTTGCTTTTTATAGTGTAATGTATGTGTTTGGGTGTAAATGTAATTTTTGTAGGCTTTCGTGTAGTGCTTTTGGGGTGACACGTGTGCAGGAAAGAACAACGGGGACAATGACCTATTATTATTATTATTATTATTATTATTATTATTTGTAGTAGTAGTATTAGTATTAGTATTTGTTTGTTTGTTTGTTGTGCCCTGTGACCTCGACCAGGATAGCGGTTTGAAGATGGATGGATGTAATATTCACTATTACAGATGATGCACCAAACCAGATCTTCAAAAACACCAATGGTTTCTGTTTTTCTGGTCATGTGATACACTCGTAGGAAGTGTCTGTCACAGACTCCTCTGCTCCAATGGTTTTGAATCCCACTCGTGATCCCATTTACAGTAGTGGGCGGATCATTGGTCCAAAATTGAATAGGGGGAGGAAACGGAATCATAGCTGGCGTAATAATCGGAGCCTGGAGAGGCCTGAAACATTTTATGGAAGTAATTATCCTACATTAATAAATAATTAAGTCCGATTCTAATGTTTGTAATTCAGGTTGGAAAACTGGCATTTGCAACTTTCCTGAAATATGTAAACTCTAATGCATAACCCAGGAAAGAAAAAAATAAACAAACAAACAAATAAATAAATAAACAAACAAAAGTAAAAAAAATCAGCACTTTTGGTATATGGTGCTTTTTCCGTCTTTGTCATGTGACTGTGGAATTACATGCCAGCCACAGAGGCCCCCCCCCAGTCTATAATTTGCATTTCTGTTCACACTGAGCACTTAGTGAGCTCAGAGTCACATTTAGTTATTTTCACTTGTCTCTTTTATTGGAGCCGGGGGGAGTAGCGTTAGCTAATGTTGCTAGTAAACCTATTGTAGCTGCATCCACAAGAATGCTGTCTCAGACCCACAAAGAACAATGACCCTTTAATTGTTACTGTTTGGAACTTTACAACGGCACCTCCCTTCATGCAACACGAAATTAACAATAGGTATTAATAACTGCTTACAAATTACTTCTGTGTCTTTGATGTACCAAAAGATTCCACTGACCTTACAGAGACAAACACATACCAAGACACTCACCAGCTCTATACCTCTGAATGATATGAATGGAAACTCAACCGGCTGTCTGATGTCTGTATTTACAGAATGTGGACCCTGTTCATGACCTTCTACTGGACGTCATTACCTGGGTGGGAATCCTGCTGTCCCTCGTCTGCCTGCTCATCTGCATCTTTACCTTCTGCTTCTTCCGGGGCCTTCAAAGCGATCGCAACACCATCCATAAGAATCTCTGCATTAGCCTCTTCGTCGCAGAGTCGCTGTTCCTCATCGGGATCAACAGAGCCGATCAGCCAGTAAGATTAGCTAACTCGACAACAGTGTTTTCTCAACCCATATTTAACACCAATATTAAATATTTCTTTGCCTACCATAATATAAAATAGCTGGTTGACATTTTGCAACAGTGCTGTCAGTCCCGTCTCAGTCATGTCTAACAGAGAAATTACAATGCATTTTGATTCCGTTATTTGCAAAATGGCTGACTCAAATAAAAAACACAGGTGGCTATTTAAC
Organism: Hyperopisus bebe; assembly: GCA_026777045.1. Classification (NCBI taxonomy): domain Eukaryota; kingdom Metazoa; phylum Chordata; class Actinopteri; order Osteoglossiformes; family Mormyridae; genus Hyperopisus; species Hyperopisus bebe. The sequence goes on from JAODJW010000050.1 coordinate 3,536,078, forward strand.
GGGCAAACCCCATAAGTTCAATGTATGCTGAAATAGAGGCCAAATGTTTTTATAAAAGCAATGATGAAAAAGAAGCATTAAAATGTTAATCAAATAAATACAAACATGGGTCAATTAAAACCACGCCTACAATTATAGGAGTTGGGGTGTTTTGTGCCCCAAGCTTTTTGCATTTTTTGGGAAGTCAGTATTTTGCATTTACATTGCATTGCATTTTCTGTTACGTATTTATTTGCAGTAGCAGTCAGTGTATTATGTTTGAAATATCGGTGTCATTTCGTGCAACGATCAGAAGTACAGGGGTAGCTAGCCAAATCATATCATTAATAACCAGACCTCGGGTGAGCCTAGGGTTATTATGAATCGACTGAGATCCGTTGCGTGGGCTAATTTAGTAAACATGGCCGGACTGTCTGTGCTTTCCCGTGCAATTCACGTTTGTTCTCCCCTTCAGTGTCTGGCCATCTGGGCTCACTGGAGCTGCAGGGTGAGTGCTTTTTAAAAGCCCCCCTCTGTCCCCCCCCCCCCCTTAGTGGAGACGTGAGTCTGAGCAGCTGGAAGTTTAAAGCTGCTACTGCGCCTCCCTAAATTCCGGGGATGATCTTGCATCATGGATCACTGTGGACCATTTATCGCTTTGCCTCGGGATATTGTCACCTCGGCAGAACAGCGAAGTCATTGTGAGCTTGGAGGCATCCTCCATGGTAACGTTTCCTACACCTGCCTTGTGGGCGTGAAAACGATAGCTATGTACAAAGCCTGACTGCTGTTAATTACAGTCGCGCTGTATGAATTTGACCCTCTCATTAATGGAATGTGTTTCACTGTATCTACATGCACGGTGAATAATAAGTATTTTATTTGAATATCGCATTACCTACACTAGTGCCAGATGCAGAGAGTATAGAATTTCAAGGCACGAAACAGAAAGTACTTTCCTAACTTCTCTAAGATGAGCCAAGTAGCAGCACATGCGTATCCTGTGACCATATTTTGCAGAGTTGATTTAAATACAATATGGCTTTCTGTTTCTGGGTCGCATGCACTGCTGCGTGTTCTGGACTTTGTATGCCGTCCTGTGGAAATGTATTTCCAGTCTGCATGTCGGGATAATTTTAACACTGAATATTATCAGATTTTCATCCAACTCAGATTAAATATTTGATAAAAAAGATGCAAAAAAACACAAAAGACTCATTTTTTTTTTATTTGATACAGAAACTTACATAACAGTTAATTCTCCCATGTGAAAACACCCCCCTGCACTTAGTGACTACTTTTGGAATATTTTTCTGCAAACACCTCCTGTAATAATTACAAGAACAATCCTGGCTCAGTCTTGCATACTAAACTTACCAAGTTGATGACATCTGTGGGTTTATGAACTCAGACTGTTTCTTTGGGGTCTCATTGGGGTTTAGATGAGGCGTAGACCAGTTTTCTTGCTTTTCTGCTGTTCTAAAGTAGACTGTCTTTTGTTTGAAATCACTTTCTCACTGCGTGACTCACTGACACTTAACGTTGTGCTCCCAAAAGAATGACTCAACTTTCTCCTGTAGAATTCTCTTGTTAAAAAAAGAAATATAGATCCTTCCACGATGCCAAGTCAGACAGGACGTGATGCAGAGAATTTCACTGATGTCATAAAAGCACCACGATCATGTATGATGTTGGAATGGCATTCAAACTGTAGAAGGCTTTTGGTCGCCTCCAGACATAACAGGACCCATGTTGGCGAAACTTGTTTCTAACTTAGATTTGTGTTCCAGTTGGGTTTTGGCAGTGAGATGTCCTTAGTCAGTAGTGATTTCTGCCTTTCCATTTAACACTGCCATATATCCAAGCATGTTTCTGACAATGGAATCAGCGACACTGACATAAGTCAAGGCAAGAAAGGTCTGTGGATCCCTGGATGTTGTTGTAAGGTTTTTTTTGTGACTCTGGAAAATTTAATGTCTTATTCTTTGAAAGATTTTGGCAGGACAGCAACTCCAGGGACGACTCAACGCTGGTCCAAACATTCTCCTTTAGGATAACATAGCGCTGATGGTGGTTCAGTCAAGCCACAGTGCTTCAGAAACAGTAACCCTTTTCAGACCGATTCGTACCACGAGGTTACCACAAAACTCTAACTACTGTACCTTATTATACCTTAATTTAATTAGCAAGGCAATAACTGCACACTTGAGAACAACATTACTTAAAATAAGCATGTGGTTTTTTGTTTCATACTCTCACTTAAGTACTACTATAACTTAAAAAGACATGGGTGAATGCACCAATATATTCCTTTAGAAGGATCACTAGAGACAATCAGGGTTTGGTGTGAATCGAAGCATAAAGATTACAATGTAGATCTTGTATACTTTTTGTTACAGCTGGGATAATCTGGATTGGTGTAGAATCCACTCAATAAAATGTGCTGTTTGGTGTTTATTTGTGAAGGTAACACCCTTGTGCATTTCTGATATTTATAGTAAAACAGCATACTCATCATTTGAGTGCATTGTTTTGATGGAAGTTATTTGAATTAATTTAATGGAACTATATGATGTTTTCCAAATATCAAAGCTGGAATATAAGTAGTCTTCTGCCATTACAACTATTATTTACTTTTATGGTCGTTTCGCTGGATTATAATTGTGGTTTGGGCACCTGTCATATACTATAAACTCTTTATTCACCTTCCAACACACAGCAGACACACACACACGTGCACATAGTCTCCTTAAAACACTAGTCTGCTGCAGTAATAGGGCCATCATCTGAATTATTGATACGAAAAAAGGGCCGGATACTTCTCATTCGTGGCATATTCCCTTTGTGTCTACATCCGTGTAACAACCTAAAAGACATGCGTGGAATGAACGTTGCGGTAACCTCAGAGCCGAAAATCCAAACCTGCTACTGCTGTCATACCTGCACAGCCTGACCTGAAACTCCGAACCCGCTACTCCCGTCATACCCGCACAGCCTGACCCGAAACTCCGAACCCGCTACTCCCGTCATACCCGCACAGCCTGACCCGAAACTCCGAACCCGCTACTCCTGTCATACCTGCACAGCCTGATTTATTATACAAGCCGCCTTATTCATTGATCAGTGTTATTGCCTCTCCAACTGCGTGACATGCATGCAAAAGTGGGAAGCCAGTGGCACAAGGCAGTCTTATTACACTACATTAAACACGACTCCCCCTGTTCTGTAAAAAATGATGTCGGTTCATCCTCTCGCACCTCCCATTTCATCCCACGAGAACAAAACAAAATGCTCAATCTTCGGCATGAAGGCATCACTTTGGTTGTGTCATTTTCATGCTTGCGGTATAATAAATCATAACGATGCCACATTGATAATCTCATTTGGCCATGGAATTCTCAACCGTTACAGAATTTGTGACCATTTTGGGTATTTTTCACGTTCGTTAAAGTGCAGTACTGCTGATTTATGCCATGAGAGTTTTAAATATCTTGCATTTTTTGCAAGTTTTAAAAAACTTAAAAAAAAATGTATAGCCAAATGTAATAGATATGTCAAGGTTTGACCAAGTTAAAAAACTTATTTGGTAGCTGTATAGTCGTTTGCAGTGTATTTTGATTTGTTCAATCTCATATGTTTCTGCCCATAAGAATGAGTCTAAGATCAAGGTTCAACGCATGTTTAACACTTCTTCATTGACAATAATCTTAAAGCATCTCTCGGTTTCCTCCAGAGTTGGGGGAGAGCAGTGAATATTTCCATTTGAACATGACGCCACTTTCCCTCCCCCGACAGATCGCCTGTGCCGTCTTCGCCGCCCTCCTGCACTTCTTCTTCCTGGCCGCTTTCACCTGGATGTTCTTGGAGGGCGTGCAGCTCTACATCATGCTGGTGGAGGTGTTCGAGAGTGAGCATTCCCGCAGGAAGTACTTCTATCTGGTGGGCTACGGCGTCCCGGCGTTGATTGTGGCCGTGTCCGCCGCTGTGGATTACCGCAGCTACGGGACAGACCGAGTGTGAGTACCCTCCCCCTCCCCCGACCCTTCCCGGGCCCGCTTCCAACACACTGGGGCTCTGTGATAGATGGCGAGACCTGATGAGGGAAGAGGGAGTTTCCCGCGAATGTTTGGTGCTAGGAAAAAGAAATGAGTAATCTATCTCATGGAGCTGCAGGAGCCTGAGAACGGCGGGATGCACTGCCTCATGGTGACCGCGACATAAAATACGGTTTGCATAGATGATTTAGCTACCATGGTAAACAACAGAAAAAAAATGAACTGAACCAGATGGAGGTGGGTTTTCTCCTTTAATGTGGGAACCCAGCTTACGTCATACATCTTAAAAAATTAAACGGCACCGTACCTACAAGAAACGGGGGATTGTTTTGGTGTGGATGTTTACATTAGATGCTTCTGGGCTGATAAATTGCTTTCTGGGGCAAATGACAATGTTACCAAGGTTCTAGCAAACAAGTATAGAAACAGAACGAAATAAATTAAATAAGTGATACAGGATTTGGGCATTAACTTAGAACATTTCAGATGGAGGCAAAACAATCACAGGAAAAAAAACAAGAAATTTGCAGTATATTATTGACTCTATTAACCTTTGAAAAGATAATGTTAAGTCGTGGTATATTAAGTTTACATTAGTTCCATAGTGCTGTTTTCTCTTTCATGCTTAAGGGCTGTTCAGAGGGATTGGTTTGCTTTCTTATGAATTTAAGTCCTTTATGAATATAAATGCCTTTAGATGACTAGATAAAAACATTGGGGATGTTTTCGCTGTTAGTGGAAAGAAAACACAGATCATTTCACCAAACTTTTGAAGAAGCTCCTTGTTTGAATGGATGCAGATTATCTGAAGATTAGTATTATAATATTGTCATAAAAGAATTGATCTGCTATCTAAGAATGTTACACATAAATATTTCATGTTAGACATGAGAAACTTAGATCTCGTAACATCGTCATCTCCGTGTAGGTACTCTGTGCGTCACTGTTTGTGCTGATTTTTGTTAGTTTTTCCACATTCTCTTTTGGAACCATTTGAAGCAGAAGCATTGAAACTGTCTGGTGCTTTAGTGCATGCGCTGTAGGAAAGCTGTAGTAATCTGAATCTCTGACCGATATTTAAAGTGTTTTTATTGCTATAGTCCCTGACATCACTTCAGCGCATTTAGGAAATTTTGTCCTCTGCTATGAAGTCAGTTTTTATCTCATCTCGTTTCCTCCCATGGTTTTTAATCATTTTTTATTCAACTATATGCAACGTGACGCAGTCCTTGTGTCTTTGAATCCTCCGTCTTGTCTGCACCACTTTTACCGGTACTGGAAAGCAGATTAGAGACAGTGGACGCTTCTTAGAGTCACCGGAAAACAAATCCGCCAAGGAAAAACAGCACAAGACTGTCGAGGACAAAGAACTTTCTAGATGACTCTACCTTCAACTGCTCTGCAGTCGTTTTTAAAGATAACCAGTGCAGCGGCGTTTCTGATGTGAATTTAAATGGACACACGGTGACATCTGAACAAAGTGTTTTATTCAAACGTGTGACGGCGATAGATCTTAGGTTATGATTCAGCTACACAGGGTTTTGCAGGTCAGTTGGAGGACAGCTCTTTCCCAGTGGGAAAAAACTTGCCATTTCTCAGATCAAACCGGATTGCACTTAGAAGGATGCAATTACACTGTTTAAAATAATAATGTGACAGTTTCCTCAACACTGGATTGATAAACTCAGACTCAAAAAAACAAACAAACAAATTCATTTTTTTATAGCGCATTATCACAACATTACATCGTCTCAAAGCGCTTTACAGCATCCCCACCCAAAGCCCCCAGTGAGTAAGC
>JAODJW010000050.1:3550426-3562673 GCA_026777045.1 Hyperopisus bebe
TTTGGGGGGGGGGGGGGGGGGTGTAAGGACTCAGTGGAATATTAGGATGTGAGGTTTGAAGCTATAAGCTACCCCATGTCTTAGATGGTGACGTGCGTAGATGTTTTATGGATCCCTTTAGTGTTGTGGGATATCTTATTTTTGATATCTACAGCTACTGCTTACAATATACGGAGTGAATGACTATTCTGTTGTAGGTGCCGTCAAAGTACAAGATTTGGAGGCGTTACACTCTGGATCTTTTTTCTCTTCCTCATCTTTTTCTTGACCTACATCTAGTTTATTTTATTTCTGGTCCGCAGAACTTTTCCAGAACATCTCTGCATCCATAACCAGGTTATGAAATATTAAGATCCCCCCCCCCCCACCTTGGCCTAGTGAAACAGACCTCTGAACATTTTATGATACTCAGTATCACTTAGTAGTATTTTTTTTGTAGTTAGTTTAATGACTTTAATGTACATTTATAGATTCTTTGCATCAACCTGAAGCGTCAAACTATACAAACTGTGTTTACGTTACAGTTGTAACTATGGAAACTCAATAATTGCAACTGATACTCAAATTAGTATGAGACCATGTGGATTGTTGCTTTTCTGTGTTTTGCAAATATTTCAAATATTTCAGGGACACTCAAAGGATATGAACATCCTCATAACCAAGATAACATAGATAATGAACATTTCCAGACAGAAATGACCTTGCAATACTGAAGTGTTCTGTCAAAAACTCAGCATTGCATTCCATTACCTATCATAGCCGACCTGTCTAAATGTTTGGGATATATCTAGATATTGAATGAATTTCCTTTCATCCTAAATATTGAGAGAGCTGATGTTGGCAAATTGAAATTTCCATTCATGTTACTGGAAATTACAGCAGTTAACACAAATGCAAATTTTTTTGTCATAATAAAAATAATTTTAGTAACACATTATAATTCTGTAAGTAATCCCTTTCTCAAAACAATATGCTACATTTGGTGCAGTTTATTACCGTTAAACTAAATATTAAACATTGTTCAAGAATTGAATTCTTTCTTTTGAATTGAAAGTAAACACATTTCACATTGCAGCTAATTTGTTTGTCATTATTGGTTTGATTTTGCTTGTTAGTTTTGTTTCCATAGCTATAGCAAAATGACTTTAAAAAGTTTCTTCTGAGTGTGGTGTTGGAAACTACATGACCAATTCACAGAAATATTGAGAAGGAACTAATAAAAATAATTTTACTGATGGGAGAAAATGGTATGAGTTTTTACATGAAAAACCAAGCCTTTATTTTATATAATCACCTAAAATGTAACTGGGAGCACTGTTTTTCATTGTGAACAAGCCTAATTGTTGAAGTATTTTAAAAGAAAATGACTAAATGTACAAATTGTCTTTATGGAAACTTTTGGAGGTAAAATTCATTTATAGGCTTTGTCTTCTTTGGCCTCAGGCCTGGCATCAGTTTACATTTAATTCTCCATCCATCAACATGCATGGGTACGACGGTGCAGCCTGTTGTTTTAATAACTGTGGTAAGCACTCTAAAGCCAAATGTAATTTTAAACTCAAAGCATTTTCAAAGGGGATCCATGATTTTTCATCATAAATCTGTATGTGAGTTTTCTGATGATCTATATGATGTCAAACACGAGCGTTTCATTTCTCATTTTAAAGTATCCCGATGTTCTCAATGATTAATTGAATGCCTGCCTTCGTGATAAACACACTTTTGGAAAGGAAACTGTTAATTAGGTGTGCATGGAAAGCCATCTTTAACCCACTCCCCATTTTAATAAGAATGCTATTCCATTTGCCAAGCTTAAATCCAATCAGTCTATTCTTCTTCCCTTTTTTGTGTTCAGTCTCTCCCCCTTCAACTCTGGCATAACAATAATTATTGGGAAGTTGGTTAATCAAATAGATTACCATCTGAGTAAACGAGAAGGGAATCTTAGCCAAATGGCACTTTAATGGACAGTTTCCCTGCATTCATAAAAGTTGCATTTATAGTGACAGTGAAGTTTTTAAATGAGCAGATCATCATAATAAAAATATTTATTAAAAATACTTATAAAATCTTTATGGTGACACTTTCTATCAATGCCATGTTTATTTGCATCAATGAACACATTCCTAACAAATAATGCATTAATAATACATTATAAACATGCCTATAAATATTTATAAAAAGGGATAACACATTGTAGCCATGTCCATTATGCATTATGAATGCTTTATGTAGCTCTCATGTATAATGCACTATAGATACCTTCATAATGCAATACAAAGCATCCTTAATTCTGACCAGATACCAGCCATCATAATGCATTATGATGGTATCTATGGTGCATTATACATGAGAGCTTCATTGTAGCTTATGAAGTATTGTAATCAGCACTACAATGCCTTATGACTGTCAATAGAATATACTATTATGCTGTATTAATTCTTATACCGACCCTTATAATACATTATGAAGGTGTCTATAATGCACGATAAATGACAGCTGACCATATTGATTGCACAGAATATTGTTATTTAAATGAAACCGTAAAATGAAATGTACACATCAGTTTGTACACAGTTCTGAATTGATACAACGGTGACCCTGTTCTAATCGTTTTGTCTTTGCAGATCCTGGGTAATAGGTGCCATTGCTCTTCTCTGTCTTCTGGGACTGACCTGGGCATTCGGCCTGATGTACGTCAACGAGACCACGGTCGTCATGGCCTACCTTTTCACCATATTCAACTCTCTGCAGGGGATGTTCATCTTCATTTTTCACTGTATTCTGCAAAAAAAGGTAATGAAATGTGTATTGCTGCTTGGCTGAGATAAAATAACGTCGCAGCTATGATTCATAACGTAGCGTTTTTGTATAGCACAATTAACAGTTGAGTGTCATTGTATCATTAAATGATTCCAGCATGATGTACATTTTTGCACATACAAGTGTTACAGAAGTAATTAATGAAACTAGTGATTATAAAACATCCACCGTCATCATTTTCTTTCAAGACGAGTTAATTACCTTAGCATGGAAGCTTTGATCATTGATAAACTGAAGCTTGGCCCTTGAGACAGACTGGTGTTTTCCTTGGCTCACTGACGTGTATGTCTCCAAGGTCAACAGTTGGTGGATCGTTAGAGACTTGGGCAAAACAGAAGAAAAAGTGGAAAGTACAGAAGACGTATATTCAGATGGCCTGTGAAGCATCAGTGAAAGTTTATTAGCATATTGTTTATTAATATTTCTTAACGAGAGTAGTTTACTACTACTAGCCAACTGGGCTAGCTCAGTATAAAAAGTAGCCCAACATGCCTTTTTTAGTCAGCGGGCTGGTATTCAGTTTTGTACTCGCTTTTTGTCTACATTACTTGCCTTAGGCAAGTGGGTGAACCTAATTTCCAGCCCTGAGAGCAGCAACAGTTTCGTCAGGATATACCCAGAAATGTGTATCCTCTTTGAGTATCTTATGCTGTTGTCGGCATATCCAGAGTCACGACGCTGTTAATAATGCATGCAAATCTGTGAGAGGAGGATTGCCCTGAATTGCACCCGCCACCTCACAGGTCCGAAAGGAATATGGCAAGTGTCTGCGCACTCATTGCTGTAGCGGCAAGAGCGTGGAGACATCTATCGCTTCCGGGAAAAGCACAGCTTCCCGGACCCCCGGCCGCTACTCCACAGGATCACAGGTGAGGCTGCTCTATCAGCTGATCTCTGTGAGCTTTCTGTAGTGCTGGTGTGGTTTATCGTGCTTCATGTCACACATAATTAGGCCGATTAGCTCACTAATAGATAATGGTGAGAGTACACTCCAGATGCCTATTGTTTCAGTGCTTAGAAAGACCAATAAAATCTTTAGGAACTGGCCACTCTGGGAAGTAGTATGACTAGACCTACCGTTGATTAAGGCGCCATGCGTTTCTGTCTCAGTTACAGTCAAAATCTTAAGAGACATGTCTTTATTGTGAGTTTATTGTTGAGCGTTACAGTTTATTGCTGCGCTCCAACATCAAAGCCACTGTAATATCTGAGTTTAATTTCCATAATCTCGTTTTCCATAGAAGTACTGTCAAACAGTTTTGTGTAACGCATATTCAAAGCTACATTTTCCCAATACACAAACTGGCAGGCCACACCCTCGCCTCTGTCCCTAATTAATGTTTGTTGGATTGCAGCGCCTGTCGACATTAATTACATAAGCTGGGAATGTTAAGTGCTGGCTGTTAAAAAGGTGGTAATTGATGGTCAGACCTAAGGGTTTAAATGAACATCTAATCAACGAAGTAGGCTGTAAACAACTGACCTGAAATGGAAGTTTTAGTATGTGCTTTCTGTCGAAAAATTTATGCTAGCTGTATTTAAAGGGGCCATTTTTTTTATTGAACAGCTTTATATAGAACGTGTGGACACAAAGCATGACAAAGGTCCAATAGCAATATTAAGGTATTGGTGATTATGTTGTGGGATAATGATGCCTTCAACAATATGGGTCAGTATTCATTTGGCAGATGGATGAGTCTCAGTGGATATCATTAGTTTCTTCGCTTCCCTGATGCTATGACATCTAACGAAAAGTCTTGCACATGTCCGAGCACATCTTGCTTGCTCCCCGAGGCATGTCGTTAGTGATTCTCCTCTTCCGTGCTGTGTTGATTTAGAAAGGTATACAGAAAATTGGTCCTGAGTCGTACTTTTTACATGTCATATCTCTCACACCATGGCTGTGAGACAATTACGGGACAGAATAAACAGAGGAGTCTCTTTAACTTTTACACAAAATATCGTCATATCGTCAGTGGTGTTACACACCGTGTTCTTACTTCGTGATTTTGTTTATATCGCGTCTTTGTGGAAACGAAACGGAAAGGGAACTTTCTGCAGTGATCAGATAGTGTCTTGCCAGAAAGGCAGGTTGATTTATAGGCTGCCAGTGCAAATTGTGGGGCATGGGTTCCAAAACCCTATAGGTAAGCTGTGGGTTATTAGCTAGCATTTTGTTTTCTGCCAGAGAAGCAGATACCGTCAACCTGTCAGCTTGACCGCTGGGCTTCTCTCCTCAGCCTTTTATCTTTCCCTTCTGCAGAGTCGAATCCGCCGGATGTGGAATGACACTGTCAGGAAACAGTCCGAGTCCTCTTTCATTACGGGCGACATAAACAACTCGGCCACACTCAACCGAGGTAATCATGAAATTAACCAGTCTGCTCTCGGCGGTGGAATGCAACTACTGCCGTCCTTTAAAAAGTGGCACATTTGGGTTAAGTGTTTTGTTGCCTCTCTGTTTTGCATGATTCTGACAGCCGACAGATACCTCTGGAACATGGATTATACCTTTGTATAATAAATATGTGCCAGTGTTGTTTTTTTAGGCTAATTCTTCAGCACCCAGTGATATCCAAATAAGTATGGCAGTGAATACATACTAAATACTAATTTGCAATCCATGACTTATTCAGGAATTGTCCTTTTTGTCACTCTGTGGTTTAACTGATTTACTGCAAAATATGTCATAGCTTTCAGCTGCTATTCCAACAAAAAAAAATTGCCCACTGTGCAGAGCATTAATTCTGATTAATTGTAAAATTAGTCATTTATATAAAGCACAGAAATTTTTTTTGAAAAACATATACTCCACTGTATTTCCGAAATAAGTTCTAATATTTCTTCAGTAGCACTTTACTTGAGAGCACAAATAATGTAGTAATACATTCTTACTTAATGCATTAATTTATCGGTAACTAAGTGTTAATTATGTACTGATCCCACGTTTGTTCATCATTAATCAGTCATAATAGCTCATGTATTTTATTACTATATTTATTCATGATTTGTACTTGAGTATTAACTGAGTTGCTAACTTACTTGTGCCTGCAACAAGTGAAATGTTACCAGTTCTTCAATAAATCTTCAAAAAAATGAAGAAAAAAAAAACATGCAGGCATATAATAATTCAGTAGTTCAATGGGATTTAAGGTTCCAGTCTTCAGAGAGTTCAGCTCTTACCCATATCAGGCTCACCATGATAGCCTGGAACCTATCCCATGAGTCAGAGGACACACAGTACAGGAGATGGCCTGGGTTGGATTCCAGTCCATCACTGGGACATACATTAGGGACAAGAACTTTCAATTATAGATGGAAACATAGAAACATACAGAGTCTAGGACTTGAACTGTGGTCTTGATACGTGAGGCTATAGTGCTTGTTTGAGAAAATTACCTATTGTATAAAAAAGCTTTTTTTTTTTTTTTTCCAAACACACCAATCGGAACATGTTATTTATGGACAACTCAGGTTTAAACTGAGATTTGCTCAGACACTAATAAGCTGGGAGTGAGTGGCGAGATCTCACTACCTTCACTCACAACCAATTTTCTCTCTGACAGAAAACCTAGTGACAGGAAATAGAGTAAGTGGCCTAATTGTCACCGTATTGGTGGTGAACCAGGTGTCTTTGGGCATCTTGTAGACTGCTTCCCGCTTCCTGTTATGTGTGCTTTTTCATTTCCAAATCCTCCCGCTTATTGGGCACACAATAAGCAGCTTAACGAATATTAGTTTAAGCCTGATATTTTGGGGGTGTGGGCTAATCACACCATCATACCACTGGGCTTACTGTATTTTGTTTGAAAACACTGGGTGTTTATCAGTTATCAGAGATACATTTATAAGATAGTTATTTCCCCCCAGTTGTTCTGTGATTTCCCGCATTTTGGAGGGAGTTACTAAGAATGTGAAAAACGAATAGCCTAAAACCTATTAAAGATTCAGGTCTTCAGAGGTGTATCTGCCGTTACACATTGATGTGCTAAAATATGCTAACTTGCATTTTCATATAAAGTACATTTCTTTATTATTTTTGGCTTGTTAAAAGAAACCACTTGAATAGGCATTGCAAAATCTGTCAAGGATTACTAACTTGATAACCTTTCGAATCCTTGTAATGATCTGCATAGAACAAGCACACTTTCAATTCATTTCGTAATTTTGGTCTTTGCTTTGACTTTTAGCGTTATAACATCATTGAGTAAACATCTCAAAAGCTAAATATTTTCTCATGTTTTGTAAACTCTTTCATGCCGTAATTGGTGACAAGAGAGTCCTGCGTTTCTCTGCAGGTCCCTAGTGCGACATTCATAATAATCGTCTGTTGCTTAGTCCCAGTTCCTCTAGACAAGTTGCACTCGCTTTTGTTAAAAGGAGACTTACTCACCTGCTTCCTGACAGGGTTTGCTGAGCATTGCACATGCTGAGCTCAGCCAACTGCACCATCGTTATGCTTAATTAGCGTCGTTAGGCAGTCCAGACACTACATCTCATTTACTGACAGTAGGCAGACGTATTATAAAATAATTCAAAACAGACTGATGCAAAGGAAATAAATAAATAAATAAAAATGATTAGTTAAACATAATTATACCTAGCGCTGTTAATCAAGATGATAGTGCTTGATTTCTTTTTTGTCTATAATATACCGATTTAGTTTTTCATAAACTTGGTGCAAGAATTTTAAAACTTTTGCTGCAGGAGTATGTAAACATTTCCTCATAGATAAAGTTTCTGTAAAGAATTTCTGTGTCTTGATTGGCATGGAAATCTATTTTATGAAATTGTACAGGTCAACCATAATGCAATTTGGCCTCGGCGTTCAACAATGTCTTGCTTATATGAAAAGGGTTTTGTTTATTTAAGAAAATAAGTCTTAACATCCCCTACCCTAATTTCAACTTAATGAGGCAAATATCTGATTGTAATTACAGTTATAATAATTTAGAGTCCATTTAACAAAATTTCAGATGTGAAATAATAGCTTTGATTTACTGGCAGGCATGTAAAATAGTTCCCAAGAATGCTCAAAAGTTATACATCCCAGTGTTTTTCCTGGAACGATTTAGCAATCTATGTTTTGCAGTAAACAGTAACGTCGACAAACTGAAGGCCAAGAGCCTGTAGTGATTCACCAATTTGCTGTGTTCATATGGTCAAATCTGCCATCCAGTGAAGAAACACCGGGTAAATGATAGGGGTGCAAGGTGGCTCACTGAATGTACAAATGGTTCATGTCTGATTTGCATTAAGGCTTCACTTTTCTATATGTACCCACCATTCAGCTGGCTTTTGTTATTTGTCTAAATGTGTAAGCACTTTCCATGAAAGGGGAAGGGGGTTCACTGAAAAACAGCGTGTCCACACTTTCCCCTTTGATCACATAAATCTCAGTCTTGAGCTTGCCGCTGCTACTGGTCAAACTTTTGGCTGTGACGAAAGAGAAAGAGATTGATTGCTTTTTTTTTTGTCATTTTACTTTATCTTTACTTTCAGCTGAACTGCATTTGCCTGACTGATATTTATGTTTTTTTTTCTCTGTGTTCCTATCTGGCTGGCAGGCGCCATGGCTAACCAACTTATAACTAACGCCCTGCTACGACCCCATGGCACTAATAATCCCTATAACACTTTGCTTGGGGAATCAGCGGTCTATAACAACCCGTCTGTGAGCATGTACAACAAGCAAGGTGTGCTGGCTCTGTTTTTTTACCCCTTGATTCTGGTAAACGTATTTCACCCAGCTTATACAGCCACTGATTCCGGACAGCTGCTCTTCATGGCGTGATCGAAATTGAGGCATATCCTGGCGGGCTATTTCGGATTAATTACCCAAAAAGGAATCGGTTGCCACCTTCCGTTCGGTGGTTCCTGCCCAAATTACCGTGCCTAAAATATAGGTTTTCCAAAAGTGGACTGAAGCATTTGCTTAACGTTGAAATGCAGACCTACTGGGGGCCAGATATGTCACAATTTCTTATGCACTTGTTGCTGCAATATTCTGTCTTTGAAAGCTTGTCTTTGTGCTTCATGTCTACCTGTTTGTATGTCCTTAGTATTCATTTTGTCATGAATTTTTGAATGCACGCATTTTTGGTAAGTGTCCCCAGATTTGTTACCAGTTGCTGTGCTGTGTATGGATGGTTGTGACATTTTTGGAACTTTGGAGTCTTATAATTGCTCTTCACATGTTTGGAAACGTGTATGCGTGTTTCTTTTTTTCAGTTAACAATTCTCAAAAATACTATACACATGTGCATCTGGGTCAAATGTATAATCCAGACTTTTCAAAAAAAAAACACAACAACTTTGCATTATGTTTTCTGATATATGACTAAGCAAGAAATAATTTTCTTTTCGCTTATAAAACATAAGTGAGTCACTAGGCAGCATGAGAATATTGGGTAAGTAGCAAAATGTATTTAGGTAAGTAAGTGAATAAATAAATAGACTTTTCATTAGAATCTATGCACTGACTGGGATGAACAGCAAGACACATTCTGAAAACAACATTGTAGACGTAAAAAAGAAAAACAGCAATGTTGTTCGAATGAAGTGTAGGAGTTGATTGATTTTATGACCAGAAAAACTACATGATCGGTTTGTACACTTAGAACTGCATTCAAACGCCCCTACAAAAATGAGTCAACGGCACAAGAATGTCAAATAAGCCATCATGTTATTTTCAGGAAAGAGAATCACTTACGTAGTTACGCAATTTTAGAACCAGCATGTTTGCAGCTCTTAGCTAGTAATAAGATAAGATTTGATGTGTGACGTGTATTTGGTACGTACTACCAGAACTATAGGATTGAGAATTCTGAGAGTCTGTCCGCTACATGCCATTTTTTGTTCACGTGTTCTCTATTTGTGACTGTTGGCTTACGTGTCTGTTCTTCTTTCCTTTCCCTCATGCTGTCGTTTAGCCCCCTACAGAGAGACAAGTATGGGAGTAAAGCTAAACGTTGCATATCAAATGTAATTGACCTCAGTTTACTTTCTTTTCACTCTATGCTGACAAAAGACAGACACAAACGATCGGCTATTCTGCAGCTATTGTCATTTTCCCACTTTGGTTCGATTAAACACAAAGAACAAAAAGTAAACTAGAGAAGATGCTCATAGCATGACACCATCTCTTAAACTTGCCATTTGATTGGTTTGACGTTTTACACTTAATGCAATATACATCCATCGTATTCTATAAACCACTCTTAAAAGAAGCCAGTCAACATTTTAATCTCATATCATCGATATAACATGACAATTACTGTGTTTGTAATTATAAACCTCAATGCAAAAGTTAATCATGTGTCCTGGTTGGGCATTTATATTCTAGTCTTTACACTCTCTAAATTGTATTCATTTGTAACCCTGTCAGGTATTGTATGTAAATGAATAATTACGTTAAAGTGAATTGCAGGAATTAAAGTTAATAAAAGGTATTTTTTTTAATTTGTTGAACCTGGAAAGAAACTGCGGCGTGTTCTGTGGTACGTGACTGTCCCATGGAGACACCAAACAAACGTCTTTGAATGTTTGCTGTTGGCTCCCTCGTTTGCTAAACATGGTTGAGATATGTTGCTAAATTCCTTTGAAAGGCAAGCACATACTGTATTAGAGATTTTTGCAGTGTGGTGATTAATTAGTGAGAACTATGTACCCTTATAGATTTTATTGATAGGGTAGGCTGATATGTCAACCCCAGTTCTCCATATTCAAAATAGCATTCGGTACCCTCTAAAATGTTGCCAGTTTATCCAAATATTTATTTCATAGGTATTATAATACTTTTGGTAATTTCTTTTAAATTGCCAATTTTAGCTGTGTTGCCCAAACAGGAACAGGTTTGACTTTGCACTGAGATATAATTTAAATGCCGTAAAATTTATCACACCATTGAAATTCTACAATTTCTCTGCATGGGAGAGAACAGAAAGTCTCTTAATAATATTTGTTTTGAAACTAAACTTTTTTTTTTATTTAAATGATGGCCCATATTTATCACAGCAAAGACTGGAATAACTAATTCCACTTGTGATTAAGTCAATGAATTTTATTTTCAATTTTATTTTATTTTATGAAATAATTAGAAATGTATCCTGATATCATATAGCTTTGTTAAATAGGGGCCAACCTGACTGAGGTCAACAATTATAATATTATATGCTAAAACTAAGCAATAGCATGGTTTTTGTTTTTATTTTTATATGTTTGTGAGTGAATTGTTTTTTGTGTTATTTGTTGTCCACATTTTTTGCCTTAATTCAGTTCAGCATATAATTATATTATATTGCTGGATTGATTGAGGGCGTTCATATGTGATGCTGTATCAGTTGTTATTGCTATTGCATTGACTTTATCTTGTGTTTATTTTTTAAATCACAATAAGGAATCAGTATACAAGGATTCAAATACATAAAATTGCTTTAAAATGACAAATGTAAATATACACATCAAAACAACATTTAGACTGAATACATAACTATATAAGTATTTTGTACATTTACATAGGAGTAAAGGCAGAGAATGTATACACCAATAAAAGTTATAAATGAATAAAAGTAGCTATATAAAGGAAGACAACAATAAAAATGAGAAAATGGAAAGTCACTAGCATTCTGACACTCAAATATTGTGCGGAAAAACACCAGATAAAATGAAAATCTTCATCAGTTCTTATCCACTTACCTCTAGCTATGTTTCATTTGATTGGTATGCTAACCTGGTCCAGAATGCGTAAAGCAAATTTCACTTAATTAAGATCAAATTTGGGACTCCAGCACCAGATAGGAGCCATTGAAGGAGGCTGTTTTGAAGCTTCATCACCTGCTTTGAGAAGACAATTTACCCTAATTTCCAACAGTTTGTGCCCAGTTTGTGTGTTTTTCTTACACATGAGGTGAAGACGCAGTCTGCCTCCTTGTTATATAATCCAAATGGTGCTTTGGCCTTTTGGATTGCTGTCGAAAAGAAGGAAGAAATTAATTAAAATGCATCAATTTACCGCCGTGGCCATATGGCTGGGCCGATGTTGCCGTGAGCGGCATGGTCTGAAAAGCAAATTTCTTAAGAATAAAACGAACAAAACAAGGTATATTTACCCTGTAACACAGATTTTAAAACTCTGAAAAATACCATGAAAATAAATTGTAAAATGAAGGTAACCTGAAAAAAAAAACTTTTGCAGAATGTACTAGTTTGGACTTTATCTTGCTACTACTTAAATAACTTTAATAAGCTAAAACTGATTTTGAGATTTGCCAATTTCTGCACATTTGGCTATGAGCAACGTAATTATAAATATCTTCTGGTGGACCAATAATAATAATAACAATAACTAATAATAATAATAATAATAATAATAATAGGGACTACATTCACATTCTTAGGCACGTCATGAGTACCAGCCCTGATT
>JAODJW010000050.1:3572123-3585332 GCA_026777045.1 Hyperopisus bebe
AGCATGCAAACCAAGTAAAACAGCACAAATAACAACGCTTAAAAGCTGTCACAAAGACTGCGTCACAGAGACTGGCTGTACCCCAGACACAGAAGCCGATGAAAACCTTAAAACTGAAATGACACCGTCAAGTTATTCACTGAAAAAAATGGCCTTCCCACACTTATTAAACCATGCAATAGCATGACAAGCTTTAGCAAAAAAGATCTTAACTGACCTGAGCCATGTTTCGACACTCTTAGGTTTTTTGAGGTTTTAAGAGAATATTTTAAGGTTAGAGTTTTAGATCTGATGAAATAGACCTCTTCAGCAGTTCAGAAAGATCATATCATATATCAAATGAGTCCTTCTAATCCTGGACATTCTCATAGTTCTTGTTGAAAGTTTCACCGCTTTGTCCTACGCACATGGGGAGACACGCGTGTAACCTTGCGTGCTGGTTGTTCGGCGACGCTGATTGTGTCCTCTTGGGCAAGAAGCTGAACTTGAATCGATCCTGTGAAATATCCAGCTGTATAAACACATGAAGTCTCAGCACTATGAATAAACGCGTTTAAAAATGGCCCCTTGCAACCAAATTTGTAATTTGCAATTTGCAAACAACTAGAAGATCAGATGGGCCATTTGCTTTCATTATTTTCAAAGGCAAATCTTTTGCCACTAATGTGTGGCCTGAACAAAGTTTGTGAAGGGCTGTGAATCTTCTGGTGTAGCATGGCTCTTTGGGGCCGCAGTGACTCATACTGACTCATCAATGGGGGGGTGGGGCTGCCCTTCTTCACGACAGTGGGCCCGTGCCTGAGTAACAGCACCCACAACATAGCAGAGCACCTCTGCTCAGATTATTTCTGGAGAAAATTGGGTTGCTGGGTGTATTATATCCTTTGAGTGTTTACCGAGCATTGCTGTATATTGTTTTTTTCCTCAGAACGAATTTTATTTTAGTGAGTTCAAGTAAGGTGACCATATTTTGCTTTGCAAAAAAGAGAACAACCAAGGCATGACGCAAAGAGAGGCGTCAAACAGAGGTGGGTAGTTCAGGTTCCGAGAGTAAAAATCCAGACCGCGATTTTGTTTCAACCAACCAGCTGAGTACTCTGTGACTGTGACTCTTTATACTCATCTGTTCTGGTTGAAACAAAATCGTGGTCTGCATTTTTACTTTCTGGACCTGAACTATTCGTCTCTGGTGCCAAAGCAACATGAATATGTATTTCTGCAGTATTCTGACTGCAGAAAGCAAATGTCAAATATTTCAGGCATTTTTAGGTCCTGAAAAAGAGGGTGAGAACGAGCAGATACAGCGAACCCTGGCACCGGAATCTCTCAGGCCCTTTCCGAAATTCAGTTGGTGTTCTCGACTTAGAGATGCTTTATGGTCCATACTTGGCCCCGAATTCCGCTCCCCACCCCCGCTAGATGAGGAGGACCGCTCATCCACAGCAGCACAGCTTGTTGTGATTTTCCATTGGCACCGAAGCCCAGACCATTAGTACATTAAGCCGCACTTTCATCCAGAGTCACTGCCATAGCTTGCAGATTTACACTTCGCTTGTTAAGAGTTAGAATTGTTTTACAAAGCAATCCAGGTTAAGTACCTTAGAGAATTACAACTTGCAGGGTGTTACAAGTAGTTATGTTCATATGGACAGTCAGTAATCTTTTCAGTTTTAAATTACTATATTGCCGCCACCTAATGCATTGGTGAATAGCATATCACAGAGCGTATTGGTGAATAGCATATCACAGAGCATTTGGTGAATACCATATCATAGCTCGTATTGGTGAATAGCTTATCACAGCGCGTATTGGTGAAAAGCCTATCACAGTGCGTATTGGTGAATAGCCTATCACAGCGCGTATTGGTGAATAGCCTATCACAGCGCGTATTGTTGAATAGCATATCACAGCTCATATTGGTGAATAGCTTATCACAGCGCGTATTGGTGAATAGCCTATCACAGTGCGTATTGGTGAATAGCCTATCACAGCGCGTATTGGTGAATAGCCTATCACAGCGCGTATTGGTGAATAGCATATCACAGCTCGTATTGGTGAATAGCCTATCACAGCGCATATTGGTGAATAGCCTATCACAGCGCGTATTGGTGAATAGCCTATCACAGCGCGTATTGGTGAATAGCCTATCACAGTGTGTATTGGTGCAGGTATTTTCAGTAGTTTTAAATTTACACTACAATATTTTGACCTGCAAAGGGTTTTCCATTCTTTTTATTAAACGTCTTTAAATTTAACTTACTTGAGCTTCCATGCTTTTGTTACCTAGTTTTTGGAACAATGGTTCATGGGGTCATTAAATAATGATTAATGAAACAATCATAGTCACTCGAACACTGTGCATCTCTCTAAACATAACTATTTTTGTTATGCTTTTGTTTACTGAATTTTTCTGTTTTTGTTGGGCTCTATATTTTCACGTGTAGCATTTTAAAATGAGCCATATTCTGGAAATCGTTGTCCAAAAGTAAAAAATTGAAACAAAGATGTCCCCTTAACGTGTCTCCAGGGTGGTTAAAGAAGTAAATGGTTTCCCCACAGTTTAGGTCAGCTGCAAACTGTGACCTAAACCAGCAGGAGAGCAAAACTGACACTGTCCAACCCTAGGTGCCCACTGTTTTGTCAATAGTGAGAAAGAAACTCAGAATGTTACATTCCCTGTGATGAGTGTTCCATTGTTTATGTGCGATGGTCAGAATAAACAGCAGCAGAGAATAGAGAACATACAGATTCGTTCAGTCTCTAGGCTGTTCCTCCATCACCGTCGTATCACAGTCATTTAACCCGACCAAGCTGTTGCACTTCATTGTTTTTAGATTTCTGTGGAACCTGTGAAGGGATCTTGCAGTAAAGCAAACAAAACTATGCGAGCATGAGATGGAAGGAAGAACTAAAGGAATGGAGATGGACCTAACGACCTAACGGGAGAAACGAAACACAAGGGATCATGTGACCGTAGAAGGGTGTGGGTTCGTGTTCTGAGAGAGAAGCAGCAGCTAAGTCCTCAATCACCTGTAATAAGATGAAGTGAACGAATGGGCTTGTCATCTGACTTTGGCCCCTCGCAAAGTCCACACTCCCTGCCTCTCACCGATGTCATTGCCCCCAAAAAGGTCGGTGACAAACCATAACTCAGGAGCAGATGAAGTGAGCGAAAGAAACCAGGCTCACATTTAAGGAAAATGCTTTCGTGACACCCAGACTTGTCTTTATTAGAAAAGCCTGAAAATCGCACGACGTATCTATCGGTCACCTGGGCATGTAGTCCTTTAACAGACGAGTTCGGGGCCTTGCACTGGGATTAGGGTGCGTGCAATGCTCAAAGCAGCATCACTCTGGTTTATAAAGGTGTCACAGCTTGTTATGTACAGCTGTGAATCATAACTCCCCCTCTGCCCTTTTCAGGGCTTATAGAAAATAATGAAAAAGCAAAATTAGCAAAACAGCAGTCTTTGTCTGTTTCAATGGATGCTACATCAAGAGTATTACGACCAAACACACTCTGCAGCACCCAGAGAAAGATATCCCACATTGACTGGACGCAGTATGCGTGGTCGCTCTTTTTAATAATACCTTTAAAAGAAACTGCTGTTCACGTACCTTCAATGCCAGCACTTGCGGTTACTTAACCTTATAACAATGATAATACATACACTGAGAATGAAGTACAAAATGGGCGATAAAAGTCTTTGTAGTCAAATAAAGTTACACATAAAAATACAACAGTGACAAAGAGTGATCATAAAAATATAGCCGTAAACTGGAGCAACCGAAGAAAAAAGTAATGCCGTAGCTAAAAAACCACTACGCTAATTAAAAAAATAAACTCCAAAAGTTTTTTTTTTTTTTTAACGCAATAAATTTCCGCTGAAGCTGAGTACAAAGCAGAATGGCAAATTGACTGCTTTCTTGGATTATCTCGTTTTTGGCAGTGGTTGGGGTTTATTTTGTCAGCGTCATTCTGCCACTGGATACGGATTACCGGGCGACTCTTTGTCCTTGCGATATTTATGTGGTGGAAGATATAGCCGCGGTGTTTGTGGGGAAGATGCGACTGTCAATAACTGCTGATTGAGGGTTGAGTTTGAAATGTGGAGGCAGGAGGTCGGCGTACTAAGCAGGAAGAAGTACCGCACACAGCCAGAATGATTTTTTTAAAATCAATTTACATCTTTGCTGGAAGTCCAGCGAATGACAGAAAGTGTGGGGTGCCATATGTTTCATTCAATTAACAGTACAGAGGATTCTGCCAATTTGATTTAAAACAACATCCAGACCCAGACAGCTAAGCCCCTGTAGTTAATTCCAAGATTAATAAGAAGAAAAAAGAAAGATAGTCGCCTGTGTGATTCTATTTAAATTGTTTAAATCCTAATTAATTTACATAATTTTTTACATTGCAAGGATACAGTTCTGTGTGTTTTACATAATTTATGGCACGGAGGTATGGGTATGAAACAAGACTTCGATCACTTTCTATGGAAATACTCTCTTTTTGCAAGGAGGTCAGATATGTAGGTACACTTAAATTTCCCTATTGATCCATCCATCTATCTTATAATCACGTATCCTTGTCAGGGCTGCGGTGTTCGAATTACGCTCCGTTTATAAAATGATCCCTGGTATTTTAGCTTTGCCAGACCGTGCCTGCATTTGAATATGTGTGGTTGTTTTTTTCGAGCTTGCAATTGCACACAGTAGCACTGGTAGCATTACTGGTCAAATGGAGATATGAATAATGATATACTTTACAAAAACTGACACAACCATGTACATATTATGTTAATGAATTTGTAACAGTGTATATACTGTATAAATTAATTACAAGTACATTAATTACCGATACTTTCTATATCATAACACCTAAATCTGATTCCCTGCAAAGTCTAGATTTCGATTAATTAAAAAAAAATCACCGCCCCTTAAAAGTGAAGACTATACAGAGCTAGTAGTGTGTAAATGTTTTGTTGCATACATACACCTTTTGCCCTAAAGCGTACGTAGGCATTTCACCTTGCTTTTCCTCGGTAAACCTGTGATTTACCCCTTCACCAAACTCTTTTGCTGACTCCAACAGCACAGAGCTCACAACTGACACGTTAAATTACAAAAAAAATACGGGTGGATCCGCCCCAGAGCTGTTTGAGCTTCAGCGCCTCCTAATACCCAGCAGAGATGTGTGTGGGGGGGTGGCTGTTATCGCGGGCAGACAGCGCGTGTCCTGAGTCAGCGCCCTGAATCACAGAAACAGTCCTAAATTGGCCAAAGATATAAACATACAAGCAATCGAATAAACATTCAGTTTTATTGACTTACGAGAAGTAAGAGATTAGTAGAAGTGCTTAAAAAGGAATGTGGGGTGGGGGGGGGAGGGGGGGATATCATTATTATTCAATTTCCCACAAGCGACTAAACAATCAAGAACAATTTTGGGCCATCATTAAAGTTAATCATGCACCCTTTGTCCTAGTCAACATTTGCCTGCATTAAATCGAAGAAACAAAACCAGACGACATCCTACTCTACTGATACTGAAAGTACGAACCTTTTGCAAAAAATGCATTTTACTGGATGTTTTTGTGGGCGAGTGTATCATATTGATGCATTCTGAGAGAACATTGACTCATTTGGTGTGATAATTAATCAAACATGCCACCTTTGGGTGTGAAAAAACATACCAACCTCCCTAGTTAACTCAGCCCAAATAAAAGCTAATTAGGTTTCACTGTCTGAATTCTATGGTAATGGTTCTACGACGACTGGCCCTTGCTGTCAGAGTACAGTTGTCAGCATACAGGTACTAATGGCACATCATGCCATTATAAAAATAAATTCCGGAAGGGCTCTGGGGGGGGAAAAAAAAATAATAAAAAGTGTCAGTGTTACAGACCCTTTTTCCTAAGCTCTCAGGCTCCTCTGAGCCCAACTCAGAACCATTATGTCCAAATAAAGGATTCTCCAGGAGCAGGATGTAAAACTCTACAAAAAAATCAGGAAAAACTCGAGAACAATATGTGAGGATGTGTAGGCCCCACTTACCGTGGCTGAAGCCAGTGTTCAGGACGCCGTCATCAGACCGAAAGCAGCCAAATATGGATATACGGCAAAACAGCAGCTGTGACTGAGAACGTGAACGATCATCTCCTTCCATCTCAGAACTAGTCCTCTAGAAAGGAAGTGAACTTACCATGTGACATTTCCTGCAAAATTTGCTTTAGATTCTTTCTGGGGATGAATTGGCTTTAGACGGGAAAGTAAACACTTCTGGTAAAGGAAGTTGCTGCCGTTGGCGTTTGGGGCAAACAAACAGGCTCAGTTCTGGGTTACTGTCAAAACGACAGTTGTGTACACGGATCTATGGCCACTCGGGATGATTGGGAGGTGAAATGAATCCACGCAAACCATTATGGCTTGAAATCTGCCATAAAATCTGAGTCTCCCTCTCGACTGTCACAGATGAATTCTGCTCTGCGCTGCAGAATCCTACAGGACAGCGTTGGACCATCTGGCCGTATGGCTGATGCATGTCGGTCGGGCAATGAGTCAAGACCATATTGTGAAGCATTATAGTAAGACTACATGAAAACGATGGCTGAACAAGATAAGCGCTCGTACCGAGAGGGCCCAGTGAGTCCAGATCTAAGTAAGACGTCGTGGCAGGACCTGAAATGAACAGTTGGTGTCATTAAACCAGCAAATGTCACAAGGTTCTGCATGGCGGACCTCCTCTGCAGCCGTGTGAGAGACTGATCTATAACTACAGAAAGATACAGGGGTGCAGCCTTTGCTGCCTGGATTCCAGGGATATTGGAGGTAACTGGGCATTTTTCCACACAATTGCATGTACATGGGGTGGAAGAAAGAAGGAAAAAACTACGTGAAAGAGGATTTTAAGCTGCAAAGGTGAGTCACACCAGGCTGACTGCCAGCTAGCAGCGTGTGTCAGCTATAACAGCACTCTGACCGTCGGCACTTTGATATGTGGAAAACAGTGATTGCAAGTTAAAGCTCGCCGACAGAAAGGGTTCAACAGACACTTTATAGGACGGCTGCAAAACGGCATGAAAGCGCAGCCTGAGAAGTGGACGCAGAACTGAATCGGCACCTGAGACACAGTCGCAACAGAGACTGCATGCAAGCTTCGCATTGCAGCAATCTATGCCATTCAGCAACTACTGGTATCCAAGACCAATGCATGCAGACGATCTTAGTATATGGTGCACAAAACCAGGATCAGTGACAAATCCGTCCATTTTCTGTAACCGCTCGTCCTATTCAGGGTTGCAAGGTGTCTGGAGTCTATGGGCACAAGGCAGGGAACAACCCAGGATGCATCTTTGCTGGAATGCACATGCACACTAACAGGCAATTTGGTAACTCCAACTAGCCTCAGAATATTTTGGAACTGTGAGGTGGAAACCAGAGTACCTGGAGGAAACCCCACAAAGAACCAGGGGGAGAACATGCAGACTCCACACATGGAACCCTGGTGGAGACTCAAACCCAGGTCCCAGGGGTGTGAAGCAGCACTGCAAATCACTGCACCACTGTGCCACCCCATCAGGGACATACGAAAGCACTGCAAATCACTGCACCACTGTGCCACCCCATCAGGGACATACGAAAGCACTGCAAATCACTGCACCACTGTGCCACCCCATCAGGGACATACAAAACATTATTGCTTATTCTTCCATTTTTTTCCTGCACCAGAACAGGTTCACACACATCCGTCCAGGCTGGACTTCTGGAAGACTGATTCTCCTGAATTGAGTGAAAGGTCATGTACTCATTATGCATCTCTGTGAACAGAATATGTTACAAAATGCCCCATCATCAGGCGACCGACTCTTTTCTGTTATAAAATCCTAGGGCAATACGAGCTCAGCGCCTTTCGTTTGAACGTATTACAGGCCACTGAGGAATCTAATTGCCCCTCTCATCTTATTTTTTTGTATCGCTCGGATATTCATAATCTCAATTATACCCAAAGGTATCTCAACAATCGTTATGGGGAACATAAATAAAACTGTGGGGCTCTTATTGAGTTTAGCAGGTGGTGCCTTCACACGAGTCAGCTGTACGTCGGGCCGAGAGCTGGAGAGTCGTCGCGGATGGCGTTTTATCGCAGTGTGCATGAGACGGATCTGTTTGCTGCTTGAAAAAGAGCAGATGGCGGAACAGGCCGTGTGTCAGTTTATAATTATTACCAGCTAGGCCGCGGGCAACATCTATGTACCTCCATCTTGGGAAAATGCAGGACCTCAGCTCAAAGGTTATGTCAGGTCACTCAAGAGTCTTTTGATTCTGTGTTTATTTTAAATGAATACATTTTATTATTAATTGTATTTGTTTGTTTGTTTGCTTATTTGTTCGTTCGTCCATTTATTTTTGTCTTGTTTTTCTTATTTATTCATTCGTTTGTTTGGTAATTTATTTGACCTATATTTTAGCTAACCTAATTTTTTTCTAATTGTTTCTTTTTTTCTAAGACCTGTATGGACTGGGATTTCGCAGTCATCGCTAATATTCCTGCTCCGGTTCTTAAATGATACAAATGCCATGTGATTTGAAAGAGGGCAATAAGACTTCCCATTATCAGCCAATCACTTGACAGCTCTTAGAGTCGCTACATAGATCTGAAAACGGAAAAGGGGGACTATCCCACAAATCTGGCGACTTGAGCACTCAAATCAAGTCACAAGTGTCTGCAGCTGATAAAAGATGGAGCAAGCAACATTTTAAGTGCTCAGCCCTGGCATGATTTATTAAGTGGAAAAGTGGGTTTGAGCACTGAGGTCAGTTGTCTCCTTTTGGCTTTTAATTACAACCTAACATTCTCGGTTTCACTCCTACTCCACCTCAGAGATGTGCACATTTCACTAAAAACAAATGTCATGTTCCTTAGCCTACACCGAGATATTTAAGAATACCAAACAAAGAACTAGTTCATGGCTCTGTAATGGAATTCAAGAAAATAAAATTTTTATCGTTACAATGATTACAGTAAAAATATCGCATATATTAAGGTTTGACGTTTGAGCTTGGAGGATGCAAAAAGAATGCGTCCTGCTCACCTGATGTGTTAACGCAGGTATCTGATGCACACGTAACCTATTATTTTGTCTACCTATAGCGTGCCAACGAAGCATTTACGGAAAGTGCCTGTGCAAATTATGTGCAAACTCCACCCATGAAACAACGGCGTGAAATAGCATAGAACGAAACTAAATCACCAAAATAATTTTCTATAAATAATAATGCAAAACCAAAGTTGCAAATAAAAAGTGGGTTTAAACAAGGCAGAAGCCATGTCAGCTACAGATCTAAAATTTAATCCTCCACTGACAGCAGCTGTTTAAGGGGCATAAACTTGTCCTTTTGGTCATCACCATCCTGGTGTTTATAAATTTTTAATTCTCGTTCCGGTGCAGAAGAGAGTTCTGGGATAAAGAAGGGTCTGGTGTCAGCAGCACTGTTACTGACCGTCACTCTGATTTTTTAAGTGCTATCGGGGGCGATACCTTCATAGCACAAGTCATAGCTGCGGTCGTATACAATCACGCCAGAAACATCATCGCATCGGGGTTTAATGGAGCAACACAATGGATGGCTTTGTCAGTGCAGAAATTCATTGCTGGTGACTAATGCAAATGAAACCGATTGTAGAATCAAAAGTTGCTCATCAATGCTTTCCTCCATTCCTAATTTCACTGTCAGCACACCACAGGTTTACTGTATAAATTGCCTCAAAGCTAGTATAATATACTTGGCCTGTTGCCCAACTTTGATACACACCTTCTTACAAATTGTGTTTTTTTTTTTTTTTGTCTGGGAGATAGAATCCAATTCTTTAAAATGCAATTTGCTGAGAACGATACACGCGGCTACTTCACAGAGAATGATGACAATAAAATTCACTGTGCAAGTCCTGGACCTAATTAAAATGATACATTTCAGCCCCCTGATTATTGAGTATCATAATTACCCAATAGATCATTAAGGCCTGATCTCCACCTTGTGATCATAACTACTCTGTCTTTTCCAAAGTTTGCATGATGAGCTCAACAAACAACTTTTTAATATTTAGTCATTGCTATACAATGAAATACTGACACATTAAATGTGTACAAATGAAGACATTAACAGCTAAAAGCAGAATAATGAACCAAAATCACCACCCCATTGCTAGATCCCCCGTAACATAATTTTGCGTAGGCAAAATAAACCAGGCAGAGTGCCTGACATATTTATTAAAAGAAATTTGTCTTACCAACTGTGATGTACTGCATTTTTATTTTTCAGCAAGAGAGATATAAACCACAGAGCGAATGAATATAAATGTTTTCCTATTCTGAAAACAGTAAGCAGTTGTAGCCAATGTGATGTGAGGACAGGCAGAGGACAGAGATGTGACCTTCGGTTATTTGGACGGAAATGTGTCAGGACCTGTCGCGCTGACGTTATTGTCTTCAGAGTTTTGGTTTAGGAGCTCTGTCGTTATTGCTGATCCGGACACACTCACAGTAATGCAATTTTCTGTCAGGCACCAGATGAAAGGAAACACTGACTGGCATTCAATGTGTTATTTGTTCAATTACAGCTGCTACCAGGAAGAGATACACAATATCTGCCTGCATTGTTGAAAACAAACAAAAAAAAGGCCTTAAATTTTAACTTTAAACAAACTTATACACGAGTATTAATGTTCCAAGGCAAATAACATTCAATTGTAAAATCTGCAACTTATCTGAATTTCATTAAATGGTGGTTGTCATAGATTTTTATGATTTATGTTTAGCAAGCCATTAATACTTTTAAGTCAAAAATATGTGCTATGCACATACAGTGTAATAGGTAAAGCATGAAGCTGGAAAAGATTTTATTTTGTTGCATTTGTAAATTTTCAAGTCGTTGCATGTAAGAAACAATCTTCCATTTTTATGTAGGCCTATACAGTATATTGCTTTTTGTGTGCATACTGTCACACTGTACACTGGGAACACCATTGCTGTCAAAAAAGCAGTTTATAAGTTCTGCTTTTTTCAAAATCACTTTTTCCACTATGTTGAAGAGGTCAGCCATTTAATAGACTTTTCCCAGAATGAAACTTAATAAGGGTCATTAACCCTGAAATGACTACGGGCTTTTGCTCACCTGGGTTAGTGGTTACATTTTCTACTTAAAATAAGAATGGCAAAGTATCTGATCCAACTAGCCAGCTAATCACGCCACTCGTGAAGCTCGAGTGCAAAAATGAATGCTTCTTATGGCTAATCACTGTGTAGCGGAAGCAGGAGTGATCCCAGAACATCAGAGAGAGATGCAGATTTCCACCTCTTGGTTTAGGGCTCTCTGTGGCTCCGCCTCCTCTGACCTCATGTCGGAACCTCAACCAATTGCCACTTGAGGATGAGAGGAAGCGCATGCACCCTTTTCATGGATCAGACCGGCATGCGAGAGGTACTGTTACCTATTCTTTTGGAGCTGAATGTCTGCCTCTATGAAAACATTCTAAAAATAAATTTTCATCAACATACTGTACTACAGAGGACCAGCTGCATAGACTTTAAAATATTCCCCAAAACCCTGATATGACACAATAACAAAAATGTCAAGCAATGTGTTTCTGAATAAAACAAAACAATACTCCATTTTTTGCTGCGCCGTTTCCCGCTTTTTGAATAATGCATTTAAAATAAATTAGGCACCTGAATAATACAAAATGTCCTTGTGTTGCTTCTGTGTATGAGGGGAAATAAAGTCTAAAGGACAAAAAACTTATATCCAGTGAATGCAAATTGCAGACATTTGTTGCTGCGGGGGATGAGGAGGGCAGGCCAAGGACGCTGTTGGGTTTGTGCAGTGAGCAGTTTGCAGTGGGGGCTGAGGGTTATTAACGTCTGTCCCCGTCCGGGTCCCTCAGTCTGCTCTTTCTCTTCCATCACACATCTTTCTCGAAGCTAAAGGCTTCAGACTCTTAGATGACCTATCGTGGGTGAACGGGCTCAGAGTCGCCCATGGTGACATGCTTTCCCACCCACGGTATCCCTACGCATGCGTCGCTGTCCTCGGCGATCTAGCAGCAGGATTTCAACAGTTTTTTTCCCTGCTTCATGCAGCGTTTTGTATAAATGATGTAATAATGGATTGCTTATACCTACCGTTATACTGCATTATAAAGGTATCTATAGCGCATTATAGATGAGAGCTTCATGAAGCACTGATAATGCATAATGAACATGGCTATAATGTGTCATGCTTTTTAATAAATATTCATAGCCGTGTTTATGATGCTTTATAAATGCATTATTATTTGTTTATAAATTACTGAAAACATGGCCGTAAGTGCTACCAATCATTATATATGTATAATACAAAAACCTTTAGAATCAAAATCACGAGAAAAATGTAAATCTCCCATCATGCACCTGCATTTAGTCAAAGTGCTTCTTACAGTCAGGCAGCCCAGCAAGTCATTTACACCCAAAATAACTGATCGATTATTAAAATATGAATTTAATGAAAAGCCATGAAATTCATATTCTTGTGAAGTTAAAGTCTGAGGTGTAAGCACACACATTTTCAACAATTCTATAATTTAGTTTAATTTCTATAAACAGCAATAATAAGTGTGAGTATCTGGTTATGTAACCAGAGCAACCGTCCAGTGAGAAATGTATCTGGACAGCCACAGTGTACATAGTGAGATTCAGCAACGTGACCCTTGCTACTGTGTCAGTTATTATGTGATCAACAGTACAAAACACTGCAAGTATCGCTTGCATAACACAGAAGTCGAATGTACTGTCCAATTAGTGTATCCTAAATAATGTATGTATCATAAAGTGTAAAACTCATAGTATCTCTGAAACCCTAACCAACAATTTTTTATGTATCACATATCAAATAACTATCTGTGAAGAACTCCTCAAGCAATGAACTCTGTCTCATACAGTTTTTCATTATTATTGCCTTATTTTATAATTTAGGTAAGGTAATATTCTCTATACCAGGGGTGTCTAAAGGAACCACAAAGGGCCATAGTGTATGTGGGTTTTCACTGCAACTCCCTAATTAGATTACTAATTATTGGACTGGTTGGCTGAAGAGTCCTCACACCTGGGTTTGAACAGCTGGCCTACAGGTTATCCCAAAAACCTGCACCCACACCGGCCCCCTGCGGATAAG
>JAODJW010000050.1:3594420-3605857 GCA_026777045.1 Hyperopisus bebe
ACATTTAACCTAAGCCACACCCCCATCGACCAAACATACCCTATGGAACCCCCCCCCCTCCCAACCCCCCTGGTTCCGGCACCTTCTCCTCGGATAATCTGTTCCTTTACCACCTGTCGCTATGCAGGCAATTGAACATTATTCATATTTATTTATGGATGTTGTTTATTTCAAATGTTTGACGTTTTATCTCTCCGATACTTACGTTTTGTGTTTACGCAGTTGCCAAGCTAGGCAAGTGAGCATTTCACTACACATTGTACTGAGCACAGCCAAGCATGTGACAAATAAATTTGATCTGAACCATTAGTCCCATCACAGCACACTGGTAGATGTGTTCATCCAAATAAAACTCAAAATAATGAGAAAATAAAAGTTATTACAGAATTATATGTATTAGTAGGAATTTGACACTGTTGTACTTTTCTTCTTGTGGTAACAGCTTTTGAGATCAGTTCACTTTTTCCTGCTGGTCCTTGTACTTTTACTGCTAGACCAAAACTCGTATTAATTAGAGAAGCAATTACAGGGCTAATTATTGCACTCTCCATAAATGCCGTTCGGTGCCAAGAAAATGCAGAGTAATTTTTGCCTGTATTATACCCGCGATAGTTATTGTGTTCTTTGTTTCCATAGCAGCCCCTGAAAAGGCCAATTTGCATATAGAATAATATCAGGTGGCAAGGACAGCGTGAGATTTTTTTTTTCTCCTTGGGGAAAAAACACTAAAGTCAGATATCAGATTTGTTTTTTTTCCATTTTTTTTAACTGGTAACACTTAATTAGTTGAGAGTTTTGGCAGCAATCATTTATTTAATAAGTGCATGTCTCTGGCAAAAAAAAACAAAAAAACTTTTCCATCCTACAAATGAGGGTTTGTGTTGCTGGTTTATAAAGACCACATGAGCACTTGGATAATATTACTAGTTTCTAAGAGAGAGAAATTAACAATGATCCTTCCACTGTGTAATCAGGGCAGAGGGACGCCCTACACAGGATGACGGTCCTTCACAAGACAGACACACACACACACACACACACACAGTCAGACACTGTGCAGAAACACCAGTCTGCGCAACACAGAGGAAACATGCAAACACACGGAGCAGTGGCCTGGATCTGAACCCTTATTTCTGGAGGTGTGAAGTGACGTTACATGAAGTTACTTGGGTGATTCTAGGATTTAAGGTGAGAGACATAAGAGAGGCCATAATTCATAGAGGAACAAACCGTATCATCAGCCATGTTTTGAATGGGTGATTGATGGGGAGGTGGGGTATTTTGGGGGCCAATCAGCTTTCAGCTGGGACCTTATGACCCCGCCCCTGGACTGTTATAGTACGTTGGTATACTGTAGCATAGAAATCATATCATTAACATTTTTCTTTTGAAGGGGAAGAAAAACATTTCTACTCATGATCATGTTCTTGCAGCTAAACCAAAACACTCCTTTTAGTTAGAAATCATAGTACAAAGGAATCTTCTGGAGATAATTTACCATGCGAGACTTTCTTTCTTTACAGCCTTACTCAGACCGACACCATAGGAGGCACTATTTCAGGATGCTGAAACTTCACATGTGTGTTTTTATGAGTTCTATCCATCCATCTTACATAACAACCTATCCTGTAGAGCAGTGTTTCCCGACCCCATCCTCAGGGACCCACAGACCACCCACATTTTTGCTCCCTCCCAGCTCCCTGTCTGACAGTCCATGTTTTTGCTCCTTCCCAGCTCCCTGTCAGACGGTCAACATTTTTGCTCCCTCTCAGCTCCCTGCCAGACGGTCAACATTTTTGCTCCCTCTCAGCTCCCTGCCAGACGGTCAACATTTTTGCTCCCTCTCAGCTCCCTGTCTGACAGTCCGCATTTTTGCTCCCTCCCAGCTCCCTGCCAGACAGTCCACGTTTTTGTCTATTGGTCCTCAAAGACCAGATTGGGAAACATTACTGTAGAGGGACCTGAACCCATAATCCTGGGGATGTGAGGCTACAAAGCAGACTCCCCAGCCACTGAGCTGTCATTTTTAAATTACATCTGCAGACTAACACGAATGCTTCAAAAAGACTGTTTGTTTTGTTCGAAAAGCGCTGTTAGTCAGCACATAGGACACCTGATTCAGAAGCTTGTGTATATATCATGTATAATTCTGTGAGCTGTGTATCTTTCTAGAAGTCATGGTCAAAATATGACCTGTACTGAGTGACAAGCACTGCTCGTTAGGGCAGCCCTAGGGAAGCAGTGATTAACTCAGGTAAAACAAAGAGAGGGGAGACCTTTTATCTTCATACAGCCTGCATATTCTCTTGTCCCAAAACTGTCAAATGACAGATTACACAGGCATTGCATATAGTAACAGCAGACTCTCAGCACAGAAGCTGTTCTTTCCTGTCCATTAGTAAATGTGATTTTCTACCTAATACTGCTAAATGCCAAACACCTTCTGAAAACCCTATTAGGTGTGATATTAGATACCAGATGGACTTGGTTTTGTATGTACATGCATAATGTTTTAGGCTTTCTGGACGCCCTTTATATGATGCATATTACTGTCCACATTTTCGTCCATAGCGGCATTCATTTTGCTTTCATATGGTATCTGAAGACTCGTGATTTGTGGCGGCCGCAAGGCGAAAGGGGAACGGTCTTTGAGTAAACGTTTGCTGTTCAGGCACCGTGTCACAGTGTGGAGAGTAAGTTTGGCTGCAGCCAGGCCTGTTCGTCCTCCGCGGGCTCAGGTGTTATCAGGCTATTTCAGGTGCCTGTCTGGGGATTCAGACTTGGGTTCATGCACAACATGGACACGGCGGGAGATCTGTGAAATTTAACGATGGATTTACATAGCCAGTCATTCCAGAGACTACAAGTATCTTTCATGTCTACGCAGTCACCCCTTCACATGGGCGAGGGTTGTGGCCAGGAGATCTATGCCAAGGTGACGATTTGCAAATAATACTTGGGTACCTCAACCTTAACCCATAATCCCTACTGCAGATTTTCCAATACAACGAATATCTAGAAATTCCTTCTAGACCGTGATGACTTCTTCTATGCGAGAAACGTGAGATTGCATGGTCACAAAGACCGCTAACGTGTGACAGGCTAGTCGCTACGACCCAAGAGGGACCCAGAACCCAAACCTATATCTCACTGTTAGGTCATGGACAATGTGGAGGGGGTCGCTGCTTTGGGTGTTGGACACCAGGATATGGCTCTTAATGCAAGCTGCTCCCAGAGAATCTACTGCTTTATATACAGAGGTGGAGATTTCAGGTCCAGAGAGTACAAATCCAGACCAGGATTTTGTTTCAACCAACCAGTTGAATAAAAGAGTCAATGTTACAGAGTACTCAGCTGGTTAGTTGAAACAAAATCTTGGTCTGGATTTGTACTCTCTGGACCTGGAATCTCCACCTCTGTCTATATATGATTTAAAAGTGACTCTCAAGGATTCACCTGACAACATCTCTTCATTCACTCAAGTCTTGCTTTTTTATAACAAATTCTTGGCTGACTGCTTTTAATTACATAATTTGAGCACATTCATAATTCATAATTGGTCACACTATTCCAGGAAACTTTCCCCTTTTATAATCAAACATTAGATAGATAGATAGATAGATAGATAGATAGATAGATAGATAGATAGATAGATAGATAGATTTTTCACAATGTTTATTAATATCCTTCCTCAAAGAATTTTGCCTGAATGGATCCACCATTGACTCACAGAACATAAGACACTGTTATTGTCATTGTAAAAACATACAATGAAATTATGTGTGCTAATTCTCATGTAGAAAAGCAGCAATCTGGGCATGCACACTACACTGCAGAGATAATTATCAAAAACGTATAACGTAGAATACATAAATAAAAGGGATAGAACTGCAGGCATTGTTAATTTAATTTAATAGTAATGTTGACCTTCTCAATCTTATATGATGCACATAAACATTATAAAATC
Organism: Hyperopisus bebe; assembly: GCA_026777045.1. NCBI lineage: Eukaryota > Metazoa > Chordata > Actinopteri > Osteoglossiformes > Mormyridae > Hyperopisus > Hyperopisus bebe. Next base: position 3,598,388 of record JAODJW010000050.1, read on the forward strand.
TTAGACCGTCCATACATGACCTCGAAACACCTCCTGTGTGTGCACAGGGTGGAATTCAGATTATTATTATTATACACAAAGAAAGTGATTATTGTTCAATTAAGTACTATTATAATACTTCGAAGCAAGCGCTAGTTAATGCTATATTATTGAATCACATCAATGCACAATTGTTCCTGTCTTATTACAATAAATGTTATAATTACTGCTTTTTTACAGGAGCTATTTATTTTTGCTACTGATAGCTCTCTAATAGAGGTTATCCTCAGACATATAGCAGTTTGTCAACACCTGCATATCTAAATGTAGCCGTGATGCTCCATTAGACATCTCAAGAGATCAGACGTATTTATAGCGCATAGATGCAAATTACCCTCTCTGACAGTACGATTCCTGCGGCAAAGGGCTCGTGTTGTTCCGAGGTTCTGGATAATTTGCTGGCCAAATTCAAAAATGATCTTCCTGCCTTAGCATGTTCTTCTGTACTTCTGTGTTTTGTTGTTGGGAAAATTCGGTTCATGTGTTTTACAGCCTCCCAGTATCTTCTAATGACGTTTATTTCAAAGGTTGTTTCAAAGACCCAGACTTGAAAGCTGTGAAAGTAGAACCATTAAATTATACAAGAACTTGAGTGTTTACATTGCTTTCATGTAAAGAGAATAATCATATATAGCAGCAGTGTTCTTCTTTGAATTCTGTCTTTATCTTTTGGCATTGTGTCACAAGAAAGGAATGCACATATATGGATAAAACAAATGGGAGCAGAATATGCTTTATTCTTTTTTTTTCTTTTTTCCAAAACAAGCGACTGCTGAAGTGCAAAAAAATGCCTTATTTAACTAAAATAAAAGCGAGCGTACGTGAATCGTCTTCTGAAGCTTCTGAAATTGGATACTGGCCATTAGAAACACTGATGCTTTTATCAGCAGATTAAAGGTGAAGGGACTGAGTAACCACAACTCTCTCAGTCAAAAATCCTCAAAAAAGGTGCAAATTCCTTTACTTGTCAAGTGCCACGCCAAGAAAAAATTGCCATCTGCAAGACTTTTGTAGTTTCCCAGTATTCCAAGCTTTTTTGAGGCTGTGCCACATTAAAGAAATAAAACTGACAATATTGTACCTTAAAGTAATTATTTTTCAGAACGGTGATGAGATTCCGGTGCTTGGGAGACTTTCTGTGGTGAATATTAATATCTACAGGTTGAATCTATCATTTTTTAATATTTGGATGCTATTGCATGTTGCTTCTGTCTTGTTTAAAGTTTCCTTCATGAAAATTAAATAGGAAGAAAATTACTGTTGTTAATTCAATCAGTCATTGAAACTGCAATCAATATACTGCTTTTACGTATGCAAGCTGTCACAAAGTACATTAGAGTAAATTTTCAAGAGGAATTTTAAAACAAAAAAAAAAAGATGGATGACTTCAACTCACCGACCTCATTAAAGAAAATCAATTGAGTAATAATTCAAGAGAACACTACCTTTAAATTTAGAAATGTCGTATCATGCCAGTCATAAAATGCATTGCAAATGATGCCATGTGGTAGAGTGCATAAGTAATTTTTCCATAGGCGGGTCTGAGATGGTTCATGGTGCATTGATCCAGAACTCAGAGGCAGCGTCAATAGATATTTGATGCAGAATGACAGGATCGTAGCATAAATCAAGCTGATGAATTAGCAACGTACCTCTGGATACAACCACAGGTCAATTTCATAGAGAAAACTGAACTGTATGATAAAATTCCCATTGTTAGCATGACAGGCATTCGGCTACAGCTGAGCTCAGTGTGGAATAACCTCAGTCTGCTAGAATAAATAAATATAAGCAGGCATGTGACTGCAGTGACAGACCCAAACCAGCCGGTACTAAATAATGACAAACAAGAGGCAGCAGGTAGAAAAAGCATGAGAACTAGAGCACCATAAAAAAGTTATAATGAAAGAGTGCATTGAAGGGGAAAATCAGTGAAAATGTCAGGGCTGGTCTGTATACTCAGAAACATTCTATACTCAGCTTTTAAACTTAGAAACAGTGAACTGATGGAATGTTATGCACATCTTCTCAGAAAGGATTAGGTGACCACGTCTTATTAATGCACGGACTGCTTTGCTACATCATGCGGAGACAGAACTTTCCTGACTTAATTCCATATGTTAACGGGAAGAAAATGATTCCAAGCACATCAGTAATGTGGGAGTCACATGTTGTTAGTTGTATAATGAGGCCCTATTATGGCAAAACCAGCAGAAACCAGTGGCACAAAAATAGGCAGCAGCCATCCAGTGAAAGAGATGCCAGTGATGTGAAGCTTTCATCACCAGCCTCAAGCGGAGAGATGTCACAGACCCGCCCGTTTGTTTTGAAGCCTGGTGATTTTCTTTGGATCTTGGCTCCGAACGTACGAAGGTTGGGGTTAAAGGAGTGTCACAAAGTCATTTTTTTTTACTAGGTGGGCTAATTCTTAGAAAGTTTGGCAACGTTATTGAAGAAAAAAATTGCACATGTTTTTACTCTTTTCAGAGTTGAGGAGTTCATTTCTTTGCATTCTTATGATGATGAACTTTGAAGTCTTACCAGACAAGATAAAATCAGATGAGATTTACTCCCCATTCCTCGTAAGGGGCTGCACTGCTTACGGTGATGCCATATCCATCTATGCTTGTCAGTATCAGCTGTATTTGATGAGACATTATTAAATAGAAAGCTTTTTTTATTTAAGACATGGCACCTGGGATCAAATCTATAAAGCTCAATGTGAAGTGACAGCAGTGGTGATCAACATGTACCTAAATAAATGTCATGCTTGTAGGCTAAGGTATTGTCCCAGGAGCTATCAGGCCAGTAACCAAGGCCCTTATGTTTTCAGACAAAACCGGATGATTCAATCACATTTTCGAAAGCAAACCGAATAGCATAGCTTTCATCTTCCATGCGAGCATCAGAACATCCTATGACCATAATCATATTGATGGAAAGAGAGCACAATGGATAAAGTCAGTGAATTCATCCCAAAAAAAAAAAAACGTTGTATGGGACAGTATAGAGGACTTGCATGGACTGTCGAGGGAATCACAATGAGACAGGGAAAGCAGAGCATCGTCAGGACAGAGACCGACACAAGGGACAGCGTCGGGATTGAGGGCGTCACAGTGACTGGTGTCGAGACAAGTCCCTGCCCTGTCTGTCATCTCGGCTTGACCAGCAGGTGTCGCTGGTCATCCCATTCCCAGCACGTGAGCCCTGAGTGTTTAGTAATAATGACCCTCACCTGTTTCTTGTTCCCAGCCCCAGTATTTAATCAGTTGCTACAGTCTGCACCTGCACCTCATGTAGTCCCCATTATAGGTGTATATATGTGCTTGAACGATATGCCTGTTTCTGCCCATAACCTACCTTTGTGTTGACCACAAGCGTTTTTTTTTTCTCTTGTGTAGTCCATTTGTAATAGTTTCCCTGTTGTCTGAAAACCGCTCCCTGAATCGTCTCTCCTTCTGCAAGTCCCTTTGCAAGAACCAGACCACAGCCGCACAGTCCTGTCAAGAATTAAGGCGAAGGTTATAATTAAAAGAGAAGCCTGGTGGATGGGATTCAATTAACTCCTCAGCGCCTGATGCTGGAGGCTGACTGGCATCTTATCTCATTCCAGGGTGAAAACGGTTTCGCTAAAGACGTGCATGAAGTGTAGGTTGCTGCTGTTTGTTTACAAATGACGGCTTCAGAAGTTGGCTGTCAAAGAGGAAATTTAGACCGGGGGGTCTTGGAAACTGTTCTTGGATCTAGTCACGATGATGAATGATCTACTGTGGGGGGGTACCCTCAAGCAATGCTTTTTTTCTGCTTGTTGGTGATTCAGCTGAAGATCAGTCTGTAACATATATTATATTTAATAAAAATAAAATGACCTTATTGCATACATTCTGAAATATTCACTGCCCTGGACTTTTATAGTGCTATTTTCTTAATTTCATATTGCAGTTGTTTCCATAAATATGCTCCATTGAATTAATAGTTGGTATATTCAGCTTGGGGTCTTTTGGGAAGGACATCTTTGTTTTTCTTCTTTTTTTTCTAGCCTAGTTGGGAATTTCTGGTCAACCCAAAACCCAACTCAAGGATAACTTACTGCACCACCACATGAACACACACCCCTGGTTGGAACTGAAGGCAGGTCAGTGACGGCAGTGTAGATCTGCTCACCATTTTTAAGGACATTTTTGGTATAGCAGAAAAACATTAGCAGGAAATTGGAATCCACCTACGCTTATTTTTCCTTTTTTCCTTGTTTTATCATCATCATGTCATCAAAGGATTCAAACGCATCCAACAGAAATTGGATCACATTTTCCTTGAACTCGAATGCTCCAGGGTGACTGCATCTGAAAGGACACTATATAAAAATTAACTGAATTAGACTGGAATTGAATTGAGCGGTGGAATAGCTCTTGTTTTCTGATTGTGCTGGAATTCTGTAGAGGAACGATACATGCTCATCAAACTGTCAGTGCATTTCCCAGCCAGAGTTAACAGCATCTTTCACGTAATGCTGGTTGTCTCCCAAAGTGGACATGCTCAGCTTTCATAAATAGCATTTGTATGTTACGGTATTCAAGTTAGCGCCAGTAAAATGGTCATTCTATTCATTCTGCTCGTTAAAAAGGTGCTATTGGGTGCAAATCTGTGCCTCAGTTAATGTATTAGTTTTTTTTTTTTGGTTGCTTTTTGTTAAATTCAGGATAGATATCAGGGATTAGTATGGATAGAGTGGAATTTTTACCACTTGGCTTAAAACATGGCACAGAGCCACTGCAAAAAGGGCTAGGAAGAAGGAGTCCTATTTTGTTTTAAATTGCAAATTGTTTAACTGAAGCCTGCAAGCTGAATGATAATTCTTCACCCACTGCATCGTGTCTGCTGCTGGTTTTAAAATGCAATTTCGTTGGGCGAGCATTCTCCATCATATTGTTAGCGGACGTGTTATTTTAGACCACACTCTTTTGAAACGTAACACTATCCGTGCTTCTTTTTCGGCTTTATCGCCACGGGATTCGCGCGGCGGTTCTCGTTACCAGGGCCAGCTTCATGGAGAGGCGCTTGCTGAGTCGTAAGAGGGAACTGAAGAGACTGGAGCGGGCGAGACGCGCTCTGCAAACCGGCGCCGTTTACAGGAAATGCGGCAGCCCTTCTGAGGGTCGGCATCTGGCTCGCATCTTCTGTTTAGCTGATCCCTGGGGTCGTTTGGAGTAAATGCTGTGGTGGCTGGGGACTTGGGCTGAGGGGAGCAGAATTCAGTCACTCAAGACAGGCTGATGGCTCTGGTGAATGAGAACAGCTCGACCGCCTGGGTGCTACTGGCTCTGAAAAAACCTTCTGCATCATCGCTGGAGGCCTTGCAGACACTTGCTGTCTGACACCCGCATGCGCTTGCTCTCTCTCTCTCTCTCTCTCTCTCTCTCGCCGAGCTAAAAGCCTGGCAGAAATCTCGGGACACTTGCTTAATTCAGTAAAAATATGGCAAATTTATTTGTTTTATAGCAAAAATAATTATTCATTTGTTTACACACACACACACACGCGTACATATATTTATTTCACGTTAATCAAACAATCAGTTTAAGTAAAATATTTATTAGTAAATTAAACCCTAAATTATAGTTATAAAATAGCAGTTAAAAAGTTCTTTGACAAGTAGTCTTTGGTTGTGTTTTAATTAGTTACGTTTTTGAAAAAGATTTGTGTCCCTTTAGGAGCCTGTGACTACACTCGCAATAAATAGCAAAATGGCAAGAATAGAACTGAATGATGACATTTAATAAAAATAAAATGCCTGTACAGATACATAGATATGTGCAGATGTTAAACACTCTTTGTCAATGCATTTTTGCTATGAAACCAAAACATTGGCAACATATTTATGGAATTAAGCAAGCATCCTATGACTTTCTGTGAATACCGTATGTCACTGATACACAGAGAGAATCACTACACTAATGATTTAAGACAGAAGAAGAATCAGTGCTGAGGTGGGGGTTGACAAAAGAGATGCCAATGTACTGCGTAGAAGGTGTTAATACGGTTCTAAAGAAGCGAAGCGAAGTGAAAAAGAAATCTGTGTTCCGGGGTTTGAACGAGGTCTGCAAGTGTGGAGGGTATGCTGGCTTTGTCCTCCAACTCCAACAGCTGCATGTCAAATATTTACTTGGCCTGATCTTGTCCTCCGAGTTTTTACCTTCTGCAGTTTCTTATAATAGGAATTAAGGATTGCTTGAAAATAACGTGGAGGATCTTGCTGGAAGTTTTAAAATTCTGCATACATGCTCTTGCCAAATGGGCTTCAGTATCTGAATCCCCCTTAGCAATGTGTAGATTCATAAGCATGTATAAACACACTTCTATAGCCTAACACTGCACGGTACACAGTCACCTGTAATCACGCTGGTTACTCTCACGTAGCCACGGCGCTCAGAGCTAATTAGCACTCTTGTTTCATGTGAAACGTGTAAGAACAGTGAAGTAGATAAGCATCATCTTGCAGCCCAGACCCCCCCAGATTCACTCCCTCGGTAAAACAATGAAGCAACAATAATACCTTGAGCACCTTGAATGTATCTCCAGATGCTTTGTCCCCTTTGCACTGCCAAATGGTCAATCTATCTCATCACATCACCTTCAGAGACATACCCTGTAGTTCAGACTAAGTAATCCATCTGAAGTTAAGCAGGTTTGGGCTTAGCCAGTACTTAGACGCTCTAAGAAAGCTGGCTTCCTGCTGGAAGAGGTGTTCTTGTGGCTGACAGATTAGCCCATTCTGTGGTCTGTGTGCCCTAATGACCCAGTGCAGTCATGGGGACACTGGGCTGTGAAGATGGTGCCGTCCTTTGGACAAGATGTAAAACTGCAGTCGTGATGCTTAGGTCATAACAGATCCCTGGGCGTCTGTGGAATACATTGGGGAGGTAACTTGATGTGCTGGCTAAATTACCCATTGTAGCCCTTTCAGATCTGGCCTCTGAACTGTCCCCTATATCTGACTGGTGAAGTCCCTCCTGCCCCTTCACCACCTTAGCTACTGTGTGGTGAGTGTACTGGTGCAGAATGGCTGCTGATGCATCAGGTGGGTGTTACACAGTGGTGCTGCTTGAAGTGGCTCCCCATTGAGATAGAAATATAATATTAATTCATTCATAAACATGTATAGGTATTCATAGATGGAGCAGATGTTGAATTCTATATCACTGAAAACAATTACAACAAGTGTGCTTGTAAGCATACAAAAGCACATCTATGCATGCATCTATGATACACTTCTGTATCATGTTCTGCAAGCGATCATATTATTTGTATTATTCAAAACATTAGGTGTTCGTATTGAACTTTAGATTGAATGCCCATTGAGTTCATACAAGACAGAATCTGGACAGTCGTACAGACCCACCCACACAGACAGTCGCGCAGACCCACCCCCAC
>JAODJW010000050.1:3616522-3641423 GCA_026777045.1 Hyperopisus bebe
TATGTGACTTAAGAAAACAAAATCAATACAATATTAGGATTTACAAAAAACATAATACTTATAACTCAATATACTTATAACTTAACAAATTAAATGAAAGTTAGGTAAAACTTTACTTAAGGCCATGTTTTTAGTAATTTATAAACATATTAATAAAATATGATAATGCATTCATAAAGCATCATAAATGTGCCTATAAATGTTTATCAAAAAGCATAACACATTGGAACCATGTTTATTATGCATTATGAATGCTCTATGAAGCTCTCATCTATAATACACTATAGATACCTTTATAAAGCATTATAATAGTAGGTATAAGCATTAAGGATGCTTTATACTATTATAGGTATCTAAGGCAGTCATAAAGCGTAATAAATGTGGCTTTATTATGTTATGCCTTTTTAAAAATATTTACAGCCATGTTTATAATGCTTTAGGAATGCATTATAATGCATTACGAATGTGTTTAGAAATTACTAAAATATGGCCTTAAGTAAAGAGTTGCCGAAAATTATGGTTCATACAATTTGAAGACACAAGAGCTGAAACTGGGATGAGGCAGGATAATACTTGTGATAATTAACTGTAAAAAGCTCAGCACCAGATGACTAATGAGGAACCTCCTTTTTTTACATTTGATAGATAACCAAAATGATCACAGATTCATTCCAGGTGATAATGAATGCTTTATTTTAGAGTTTGTCTTCTGCACAGGTCGATATTATTTTTTCGAGAAAATGTACCGTGATGGGAAATTAATTGTTGCGACAAGTCTCCATCCCAGATAAAGGTTTTTTTTTTCTTTAAATAAAGCTTCAATGAACATTAATACATGGTAGCTTCCTCGTGTCAGCTAGTACATGAACACTGTAATATCTGTTGCTGTAACTGAAGTTGTGACAGTTGCTGCATGCAACTGAATAATAATCCATGTGGATGTTCTTTTTTTTGAACGATTTGTCTGCTGAGCGGGGGGAGGGAAACAGGAACAGCTGTCCTGCAGGCTGTTCCAGGGGCCGCCTCTGTGGCTCTGACAAGCTCCCAGCTCAGTTAAGTGCCAGTCATCACCTTGGGAGCCCGTCCACATAACACTCAGCTGCTGTTCAGCTCCCTCGACGAGCCGTGTGCTACTCTTTAGCGCGTTCGCGACAGTAGGACGCCCCTTGTCACTCTCCTCCCCACAGCATTTTTGTAAATGTTTTCCATCCAGAGGGGAGGTCAGCCAGGAAGAGCTTGACCACAGGGTTGCTGGTCCGACATCCACACCGAGATCCCTGGAAGTCTCTGCCAGTTGAGACACTCGTCTCTTCCTACTTGCCTAAAACTGTCAGCTGAAGTGGATAATAGGTGATATAATAGGTGTTTGATCAGATTCGTTATTTTACCGTCATAACTCCATGGGTGTATGTGACCAGAACATCACAAACATGACACAAATCAAATACCTGCTGTTTACAGTTCTTATCAGGTTGCATTTGTCGGTCATTATATCAGACCTTTCAGCTAATAAATAGATGTATTCAAATGCTGTATATTATTTTGTCTGTCGCCTGTTTAGAATTAGTTTTGTTTTATTTCTTGATCCAGTGCAAGCTCAATCTAAGATGCAGATATCATTAAGAGTTAAATGCCTGAAATATTTAGCTTGTTATTTATCTATTAATATATGCCTGTTGTCCTGCAAGCCGGACCAGGAGAAGCAGTCGGATGATGGATGGGTCTGGCTGTTGTGTCTAGAATAATGATACATGGTATGTGGTATAATGAATCTTGGTCTCCCAGTACTTTTTCTGGATTGCATGTCTTCTACACCCTTCTCGCATTGCTGAGAAATGCAAGGGAAGTCTGGCAATGATGCTAAGTTTGCGGTCAGCAAACCGGGTCACACACCTACAGGAGATAATGGCCCAGAGCGATCTAGCTGCCTCCAGTCACTACGGGCCGGAAAGTTCCAGGCAAACAATCTGCTAAAGTTTTGAATGGAGGAAAGGAAAAGATCAGAAGGACACGTCCTGGAAAGCTGGACCGGCGACAGCAGATGAGTTCAGGTTCTCCAAAGACTGTTGTTTAAGCGAGTTCTCAGATTCTCTCGTTTTTGTGGGTAATCTGATGTCTGAGGCTCTGGATCCAGCCTCCTAAAACGGGCATTTGAGGGAAAAAAATGAAATAAAAACCTGAACCACACACGGATTCTGATACTTATTCAAGATGAGGGTTCTTATCGATTTTATTTTCATTCGCTGGATAAGTTTTGTTACAATCAAATATATTTCACTCAGTTGCACGCAAGGGATGCTATCTATAGCAGCGATATAAAGAACAGAATGATGGAGTGGTTTTCACAATCAAGAATGACAAGTACAGAAGATTTATTCAAGCTTTGCCGGTGTAATGACATTTTAAGAAAAGTTTAAAAAGAGTATACTGAGCTTTTCATAGCTGAGTATGGTAAATTCATTTATTTCACAAAGACGCTGATAGAGATTATGGTGCTGACAGAGGACATGTAACAGAAACACACAAGTCTTCAGCAGGCCTCACTGTCAGCACGAACGAGAGTTGCAAAATTTCAGAGGAAAAGAATCTATAAATTTTAGGGCATTTTTCATTTTGCAGCTGATTTTTTTTAATCCATAGTGGGAAGAAAAAAATTGTCAAAAATAATTATACTGAAATGGGTGGTTCGGATAAATGTCAGGTGCTATTACACTGTAGACTGTTGATGCTCGCAAATGTCACCTTGATACTGCACTTTATATTTTTGCTGATATCAATGATGTTAAATTAAATGGAAATAAGAGTGGGTGTCTACATTTCTTCCTTAACCGAGTCTGCAGTTTAACTTATTTGCCTTCGTCTTTGATGTGAATCCTTTGCGGACAAAGTGTGCGAAACATTCAGGCATTAAATGCCAGGAATTTAACTGTGGTGGCTGGTGACATTAAAGGGGAATTGAACGGAATTTAAAAGTGAAAAGAGCTAAATCAAGATTCATCGAAATATCGTAGTCAAAGCATAGAAATGTGATGGGTCAACTGCATAGACAGTTTGAATACCTGATAAATATTTACAGCTAAAATGAATAGGAATGTTTTTAGCTGCTGTTGGTCCACTTACTGTATGGATGTTTTTATTTTTAATGTCTTCTGCACTGATTTAAAAGTTGTATTTAAAAAGGAAAAGATTTGCTAGCTGCATGAATGGCAAAAACAGCTCTAAGCAAACTGCTTAATTGCAACTGATCGGTCATCAAGATCTCAGCACCTCTTCAACACCTCGAAACGTAGCGGTTCCATGACTCATGTGTGAATCTGCAGGTGTTCAGCTGATTTATTCAGGTTGGGCATTATATTATGTTGTGTTCTTAAGTGTTTTCTTTTATAGAATCGGGGTGGGCGGGGAGGGGGGGGGATGCATTTTACCTTGTTCCATAATCATCTTGAATATGATACTGTGCATTTTCTTATTAGCTTTGGACGGATCTTGTAACAGATGGTGCAGATTTTAAACACATTTGCGCCTCATTCCCTCTCACTTCCCCATCTATACTCATGATTAGCATACTTTATTAAAAAGGACCGTACAATATCACGGGTGCCTTTTCCCATGCAATACAGAGAATAAAAAAGCAATTATAGATATGCGGAGGATCCTTTTCAAGCTGCCAGGCAGGAAGGGATTAGCTACAAGCAAACCAGAGACAGTGACATCACCCCGTTGCAGCGTCCAATGGGATTCAAGCAGCGAGCCGAAAACCCCTATTGTCTGATTATCGCCCAGACCCCAAGCCTCATGACCGTGGTGTCTTCGTAGCATGACGCGAATGTGTCAAGATGCGGCGACAGTTTGTTTTCGCTCGTTAAAGCTCTTGACATTTAAGTCTGAATGTGAAGGTGACTCAGGGAAGAAAACAAGACTTACTTGTAAGTTAGTGAGGAGTGTGCTGTCAGGCTTCCTGTCTACCATGGACACATGGCATTCATTAAGGTGTACATCAGATTTCATAAAGTGTATTTCTGATATACACCAGATTCTTTAAAAAAGCAAATTATTAACAGATGGCCCATAAACCTAGTGATAAATCTATTTGGATTTATCACATTTTTACCATAAAACTGTCTGGCAAAAACAAAAAACAGAATGCGTTTTTTTCATAAGTACACTGTATAGACACATAATACTGTAGCTCAGCTGCTTTGTATAGAAAGCATCTTGACAGATGAAACGGAGGCTTGAGGGCAGGCGTCAAGAGAACAAAAGGGGATTTAATTGGGGTCAAAACAGGAGCAGGGAAATAAACAGAACTGCAAGGGGTCAAAACGGGAAGCTAAGGATCGGGAAGGACACAGGCAACAAGAGGACTGACTTCAATGACTGGACTGAGGAATCCAGGACTGCAAAGCACGTATATACAGGACTAACGAGGGGACACCATGCAGGTGAGGATGGTTAGCACAACTAGGATGGGGATAATGAGGAAGACACACCTGAGAAGAATCAGAAGGAATCCGGAGGACCAGCAGCGACCCCTGTTGGTCATACCGGGGGATGGACAGGACAGGCTGCGACAGAAACTCAGAGTTTTTATAATTATATAATATTATATTCATAATCTCCATGCTGGGATTCTTATATCCAGGGCGTTAGACCTTAAAACGCTTGTCGCAGAAGTATGTCCTGGTAACTTAACTGTTTTTAATAAAATATATTCCCCCGGATTATTTGGTCCGTTATGCAACCATCATAAATATTAGTTTTCACGGAAAAGCATTCAGGTACATGTTGGCTCTGCACAGATACAAACCGCTGAGTCAAAGCCACCACATTTTGCGCTATTAGATTAAGGTGTGAGTTCCCTTTGCATATACATAAAATTATGTTAAAACAGCCATTAAGGCACATTCTCCTCGAATTCCAAATGCCGCTTTTATAGCCAAAGCTAGTTTTTGTGGTTCAGCTATTAACACCGCTGTGTTATGTCTCATACAGGCTATCAGAGGACATCCTTCAAGTTTAATTGCTCTTTTATGTGCCACGTCCCCATAAACTCCCTAGCCCTAGCCTGTCCAGGCCCTAAGCAGGTGTGATAACACCCACCCACTAATTTACAATCGCAGATTGTGAGGTAGACATTGCAGTGTCGCCTCCAAACATCTGCTCTAAGCACTGCGGAGCAATTCCCACACTGGCAAATTTACTTAGCATTTTGGATGAATAAAGCAAATTGCTGAACAGCACTGACTAGACATGCGTTTCTACCTGCCCTTGTCATCTCAGTTCATTTTTCAGAATTCCAGCTAATACAGCCAATTGAATCCAGGTTTTATTTTCGTAGTGCGGGCCTCCGACATACAATTCAGGTGCCAACAAATTTGCACTCAATGCCCTCGTGTGGAGTTTCATTATAAAAATTTTAATAAGACGAGTCATGTTTGCTGTAAATGTTAATGATACGTGACGTCAAAAAAAAGATGCATTGATATGCTATGACATTCAGTCCCAGGTTTGGCAACCTGATGGCACCGTCGGGCCCTTGAGTAAGACCCTTAACCCCCAATTGCTCCAGGGGTGATAGAGACTGGCTTCACTGCTGCATGACTCCAAGCCTGCGTGACCCCAAGCCTGTATAAGTGTCTGTATCTCACATGGAGAGCAAGAAGCAGTAGGCGAGAAGGGAATTTACCCCTCGGGGATTAATAGCGTATCTCAGTTCTATTCTGTTGTATTCTATTCTATACGTTTTCCAAATGTGGGTTAGACCTTAAGGCAAAAATATAGTAATAATAATACAAAAGCTGCTACTTTGGAAAGAATTTGCTAGTTTTCACCATTCACTGCCAACCTCTATTAGCCTAGAGTCTCTGCACTTGGCGCACAAGGTGTTAATGGCAGACGCATCACCAAGCCAGCCATAGTGCACGTGAGCTACATCGGTGACGTTGAAGAGGAGGCGATGAAAGTGAAGAGATGCTTTATGGTCCCCATCTGCTTCATTGTCTGGGTGCTTTGTGAGGTCCTGTATATATACACAGCATATATACACATAGCTTACATTTTTATACGCATCACGTTACAGGATATTTCTCAGACACAATTCAGGCTATGTAACTTTCTCAAGGGTTCAGCAACAGCTCTAGTTCTTGGGGTAACTGTATGATGCCACTTCAGCTTCATAAAAGCGATCCTTTGGTTAGGTCACGGGTAAGCGGCAGCACCTGCCTATATAGGTCACTGAATGTTATGTCTTTCTCTAATATGAAATGGATCCATGAAATATTTGGTTTGGTATTATTTACTTACATATATGAAACTTGAGAGTATTTCCACATAAGTATCCATCCATTCATCCATCCATCATTCAACTGCTTGAGCCATTCATGGTTATGGGGACAAAAAAATAATAAGAAAATTTTATAATTCGTATAATATTTACAATGTTTTAGTTTTCCAGGATGCATATGATTTTTTTATGAAGAAATAAGTGATTGTATCGCACTCATTCTTTTTGACCTGAATCTGTAAGGGGCTCGATTCTGATTTGTTATCACTGTGCCTACTTCTGGAAGATTCTTAAAAGGCCCGAATGCGGCAGGATGTGATTAATCTCGATGAATGTTTTCATAAAATTAACAAAAAATTTAAGGACACATTTGGAAATTTAATCACCTGTGATCATAAAAGTATGCAGAGGCCAATGTGTGTGTGTTTGTATGTTCAGTCCACGTATATCATTTATATTGTGGGGATCAAAAACATGTTATTTTGACATTGTGGGTCCCCACAAGGGGAAATTCAATTTTATAAAAATGTGTGACTGCAATCAAAAAACTAAAAATGTCTTGTGTTTTGTTTGGTTACTTATGGTTGATGTTAGGGCTGGGTAGGGGTTAAGGTCGTCATTTTTGGGATTAGGGTTTTGCCCGTAGGAATGAATGGATAGTCCCCACAAAGATATGAGTACAGGTCTGTGTGTGTATGTGCGTATGTTTGATTAATCATGATCATTCTGCTATTTTTAGATAAACTCACTGAAGCTAATACCTACATAGAAAGATACTGGTATGCATCAACTAACCACATTCCTCTCATTCCACGGATCTTAAAATGTATTTATTTAATACATCTTAAAGCTTATTTGCATTTAGATGAACATCCCTGTTGACAAGTCGAGTGCCAGTCAGGAGGAATTATGCACATATTTATAACTTTGAATGTGGGTGTATTACAGAGTACACACACTCCTGGTGCAGGTCAGGAAGAGAATGAATGCAAAGGATATAAAATGGGGGTTCAGGAAACGTGATGCGGGACACACAGGGAGAAAAGGAACACAGAGCAGTGTCGCCCAAACGACCGACAGACGACTGGAATCGGGAAGGAATGTCTCTTGAAGTGGACTTGGGAACCTCAGAGTTCTGGATGTAGGCTGGACAGGACAGGACAAGAGTCTATGTGTGTTTCTCAATACCAAAAACACACATACACTGTATCGTACTTGTGGTCTTGGAACGACTTGCTAATTTGCCTTCTAAAGACAAACTTTGGGCGCAATGAATGATGGGATTCATCTCATTAGGCGAGGAGGCAACCGATGTATTTGTGATTTTTGGACCACGGAATGAACGACATGCGGAGATTTTTACCGTCCTCACGTACTTCCATTCTTGAGTATCGGAACCGGTCATCGGTAATGGAAGATGACGTACAACCGGTACGCAAATACGGTCAAGTACACATACTGAGAAACACCCCTTTATCACCTGGCTTTCTTTGAGCTAGCCGGCCCAGCAGAAGAACACGAGGCTAGAATCTTCCATACTAGAAGCAGAGCCCTGGATATGGAGGAGCCTGTTTGCATGACCATGAATCTATTGCAGACGCTCTCCATGGTTTGAGCTGACTGTTTGCTGTTGTTTCTACATTTTGTAGACTCAAGCAATGGTCAGTCTAAGTTCACATTATGCTGCTGAATTAACATGGTATTAATTAAAATGTGCACCTTAAGCAGAGATAAAAGTCCATATCCAGCTCAAACAGAGACCTTTATTCTGGTCCTTTTCAAAATTATGTCCAATACAAGGGTTATGTGTGTTCTTAGTTCAAAAGCCTTTCAAACGATAGTCGTAGCTGTAGCTGTAAGCTCTGTCAAAGAGTGTGATGTAACAGTGGGTCTTGGTTTTTCTGAAAAGAGCTTAAAATATCTCCAGAACAATATTCTCTAGCCTGCAACAATATTGCGAAAATCAGGTACATTCTATCACTGAGGATTTAGGATCAAAGTAGTTCATGCCACTCATATTTCAAGACTAGATTGTTTCATTTTATGGCTGGCTGCTCTAACACTTCAGAAAATATCTCCCAACTTCGAAATTCTGAAAATTCACAGTAATTTAATTTATTGTTCCTGTACTGGTGACACTTCATTGATTACCTGTAGAGTTGACTAGACAGTAAATTACTACCGCTCACTTATAAGGCTTATTTAGAGAAATTAATTAGGTCTTCATTCCCCCAAGATGTAACCGCAGGTCTCCACTAAGTTAAGAACAAATATAATTTCAAAAAAACAATGGCCCGTCATAACTGAGCTACACTATGATTCTTTCTCAGACACGGCTGCGGCATTAAAGTAAATTGAAAGCATACTTGCTGAGATTGCTGATATAATACATTGTCACAGGAATCTGGTAGCTATGGAGGTTTTGAATGTTCCAGTAAGAGGCAGCTGCCTTAAGCTCTGTCTGCTGTTTAATACTCTGGTTTGGACTGTATACTATACTATACTATGCTATGCTATGCTATGCTATGCTATACTATACTATACTATACTGTATACTACCTCTCTCCCCTTTCGCTTGCAAGTATTCTGGCATAGATAATCTCACCTGAGGCAATAACAAATTACAGTCAGTCTATTTTTAAAACCCAGTTTTAATACAGGAAGCTGTATGACCAATATGAAACGTGTTTATGGGATGCTTTTATCCAAAGCGACACACAATTGAGAGAATAGGATCCCTGCAGTACTGGGGGTCAGGGCCTCTCTTGAGAGCCCCAGGGCGAAAGCGCTCTCTCAGCCATGGGATTCGAAACGACAACCTCTCGATCACAGACACAAAGGCCTAATTCTCAGGGCCACACACCACTAATAGGACAAAATGAACATCTATGAAAAAGCAGAGAAAGCCCTTGTACTCTTAAACGAGGAAATCAACACCTGTATTCTTTCATGTAAATCGGTCTCTAGTTATGGTAAGGAATATAAGGAGCTTGAACTGTCTTCCTGTGTTGGATTTCTCATACTGTATGTGCAGCTTAGTGGCTGGGATATTAAGCAACACTAACTTCGGGTCTGATCCATAGGCGTGGTTAGATCCAATCAGTCGGGACTGTAGCCCTGAGTATTTTTGCCCCCTTGCCAATCTTCCTTTAAAAAAAAAAAAAACGAAAAAGTCGGGAAATGCAGCCCCTGGTCTGGTTTAAGGTCTTCTGGTGCACCCTTACTGGGTCTGCCGGTTTGTAGAAAGCCATGCCGATAAAGTCATTACCAGCTTTCTCCACCAAATGATAAATTCTATTAAATTTTACGCACATAAAGGGCTTTTTTATAGACCTGGCAGCAGCATTCACAGCTTCTATTGATTCTATCTAAACTCAGCAGTGCCATTAAAAATGTTTTAAAGAGTCATGCATTGTTGATTTCTTTCCATATATAACCATGTAAGCCTATTCCAACATATAACAAGTGTCTCACCTTTAGAGACGTCTGGTCATTTTCACAAGGCCATTGTGAATGTAATGTAAAGGGTGAATGCTTAAATTATCAGTCCCCAAATGGTTTATTATCAAATGTATGTTTTTTTTTTAGAGCTGTTATCCTTCAAGACCTACCTGATTAGACACAAACTAAGATTTCCTTCTTTTTAATGCAAGATATGCTGGTAACACTTTACTTAAAGTATATATTATATATATGAAGTGCTCATCTATAATGCACTATAGATACCCTCATAATGCATTATAATGGGTGGTATAAGAATTAAGGATGCTTTGTACTGTATTTTGAAGGTATTAATAAACATTAATATACTTTAATAATAACCTTTATGAAATGTTCTGGCCATGTTGTGTTTCGATGAGAAATTTCTGCATCCCTACCCTGCTCCTCAAAAAACTCATCAGGAATTGTTTTTATGATATGGTCTAAGATATCAATCAAATGAACTCCACTGCGTACTGATAAATCAGCAACAGCAGGGTATATATGCAACCCTTCTGCCTGGCTCTCATCTGTCCAATATTCTTTTGTTAACGTTTCATAATCATCTGCTGTGAAAAACCCCAACTGGCTAAATAAGTGAAGCATTCAGCAACATTACCAAATGTCAAGATTGGCTGAGTGAGCTAAGTATACAGAAACATCACCAATGACCTTATTGGCCCAACTGGTGAAGTATTCAGCAATTTCACTAAATAATAAATCAGTAAATAATGATTTCTTAAAGGTTTCAGATATCGCGGTGGCTCACCGGATAGCATTCTAGCCCTGCTTTGCCAAGGTTGTGGGTTTCTATATAGACCTATCGACTTAGCTGGCTTAGCTTAGATAATGGAAAATTTGGGCTACCTGGTTCACTAGCAAAATAGAAACAATTTGCTTACTAAGCGGAACAGCAATGCTTATCTTGAATTCGGAAGGAATCACCAATGTGATCCTCAAGATATATGGAGCGATGTTTCATAGCTGGCGCCTCTAAAAATACAGCTGAACAGCTCACGTTCCTAAACTCACGAGCCGAAACGTGGGTACGGCACCATGAGAGACTTATCAGTGCCTGCGATCGAGCATAGTTATAGCTGCTAAAGGCATTATTGAGTGTAAGACCCTGTTTCAAGCAAGCATATTGGGTGTTACACAAATCCATCCACTCATGCATTCTCAATTCACATTGCCAGTACAGGGTCATGGGGGGTTAACGAAATAAACAAGATATAAATCTAGATTTTGTTTTTTTTTTTCTCTCTCTGCCAAATTCCCAATTATCAAGGTTCAGTTTAAAAATGTTTAAAACAAGCAGATGATCAAACAAGCTAATGAGAAAAAACACTTCTTTGTGGTATGCTGTTGTTTTATTCTACACTCCTTTACGGTAAACCTCACCACTACTGCAGACGATACCATGTTTTTACTTGTGTGTGGTTGCCATATCACAGAGTTTCCTGTCTCTTTTTCAGTCATAACTTCTAATTGCATGTAATATAACGATATTATATCAGTGCTTCATGTTTGTGCTACTATGGAGATATTGATGACAACAAACACTATACTGCTGGTATTGAAGGGATACACCGGAAAACTAAATTTTGTGTAATTTTAAAATTAGAGTGGATGCCCTAATTCTGCCAGTTTGTTTTAGTTGCCTGAAAAAAAATTCTCTCCATCTAAATATGCAAAACACTGAAATGTGGATGATGGGTGCATAATAAAATATGTATAAAAAGATGATATCTTGCTGTGCTGAGTCTCGCGATGCATACACCACTATTCTGTATGGGACTGGCAAAAAGAACGTCGATCTTCAAAGAAATTAGCAATGGTAATTCGGGACGAAGCCTTCAGATGCATATTCACTCCCTGCATGATCCTACCTGCTTCTGAATATTCAGTCATTAGGTCTGTTACCGATGAAATGCAGAATCCGGTCAAAAACATTGTTACTCTGGTCTTTTCCAGGCTGTACCCGCAAGATCCTCTTCCCTTCCCCCATTCAGCCGCAGTCCCATCGTTGCCGAAACAGTTCATTTTTTTAACAATTATTAATTTAAAGAAGCACCACTGTGCTTCCGTGTCAAGGGTCAATCTGTGTTAATTCATAAGTTCCTCACACTGGGTTTAACATATTTTAAAAGAAGCACCTCTTATGGTGTGCTTTGGCATCAAGTGTGTTTTTGAAGTATTTGAGAAAGAAAAAAAAAAAGGACAAATTAATCTTACTTTGCATTGAAGGAATCTCAAGCCGAATATCGATCGGGTCGTGAGGATGCAGTAATCAAATGGACTTAATGATTCTTCTGACTCTGCTAAATTAGCCATTACATACAATACGGTGCCAGTGTAATGCATATAATAAATAACGGCATTGTTATTTTTATGGCCGAACACTTAAATAGAATTTGCCACTCTGGCCCGGACAGAGTACTTTTAATTTGACCTAGAGTAAGGCGGCGAAGATGTCCAAGACTGTTAATAACCTACTTTATATCCTGTGTCGTTAGTCTCTGCTTCCCCTGGGCTTATTGAAAACCTGCAGGGACCAGTAATATCTTTATGAAAGCCTCTTTCCATCAGGTCAACCGGGACAAAGCTACCCTTGCAGACCAAGCTGTACCTCACTTAGCAATTAGCAGCCGGCGCTGGTCTTTCGCTTTGATTTGATCTTGTGTTTTGGTCCCCGGGGCACTTTTTAACGCCTTGAGTGAAGTATGACATCAGCTCCGGCTGGGATGGGACCACTGCAGGTCCATTCAAAGCTCTAACAGCTCTGTTAAGACACTGATAAACTAGAGGACACCTCGAAGTCTTCAGACACGGATGATGACGTGTTATTCGCAACGCGCATCTCTGTTAATGGGAAACTGGACAGCGGTTGATACCTGCATGTAGAACACTTTGGATCGTTCTGCCTATTATGGTAGGAAAAGGGGCTGTCACACTCAAACTAAATACTCTGCCATGGCCTTTTAGTGACATTTTTAAGAATGATCCTTACACCTTTTTGTATGTCAACAATTGTAAATGATTGATCACCTGCACCTCAATCTACGCTCACCGTGACCACATTGCACAATATCCTTTTTTTTTTTTATCTCATCCTGAGGCATAATGCCACATTGCAGAATTCATAAAAGGTCCTGCAGGAGAGGTAGCTGAGATTTCCAATTACCTATGATCGTTCCTCAGTGAAATGACTTATCCAGCAGAACACACACACACACACACATATATAATACAAATATAGTACTAAACTACTCCAGAAGGTACTGTTGACTGGGACTGTGGGATATTTCTTGATTCTGACAGTTTGTTCAAAATTATATTCCCATGATGTTTATCTTTTATCTGTAACATTTAAATGGTTTTATGTTCCGTTTTTTGATAGATGATGCTCAGCTTGCGAGTCGTCTCTATCAGTTGGTGGCTTTTTTGAGAGATGGATGACACTTGCGTATCCGGTCTAAGATAAAGCATCAAAGGAATCCTATATAACACCCTCATCTCATCCCTGACCTCTACACACAGTGTCAAAATGAGTCTGTGACCAAAGAGTATTACTTCCATTAGAGTATTAGTGATCATTAGAGTATTAGTATTAGTATTAGTGATCACACATTAGTGGTATCTCTATTAGGGGTCACCATCTTTGTTCTATTTTCTCTAGGCGGTCCTGGGTTAAAGCATAACGGAAAAAGTATTATTATGATGCCTTCTCCAGTACGGTGTCACAGGATGAAGCAGAATATGACTAACACATTATAAAGAAAGGTGATGACACTTGTGACATCAGTAAGATTTCCCTTTAGTCCTTTAGCTGTAATGAGCACTTTAATCAAATTCACATCTGAAGAAATGTGAGGTAATCAAAGTTTCTGATTTTTATTAATAGCCTGTGGACTTAGGCAATGAATTCTAGGTCAGCTAGTACAAGAGAATCGATCGTCGTTGACGTTCCTCGACGTAAACCATAGATTGCTTATTTAATGTTGCTTTAACTTGATGGATTCACACCCATTATTTTATTTGCTTTTCACGACTCTTCATTAAAGACTGATCATCCATAGAACACGAAGCACCAATTTCGTCCACCTGACTGACATGTTGGCCCTGAAGTTGAGGTTTCTGAGTCACGCCTGGCACCAATCAATAAAATCTTACGTCAGTATGTCTTAAGTGTATATTTTTGACGAGTGTATTTAAAGAAGTAAAAAAAAACTGAATGCTCTTTTGCTTTCTATTCACTCCATTACTCTAAAAAGGAGTACCACTGTTTTTCTAATGCCAAAATGCCCTTAAAGATCCATGCAACTTATTTTAATTTCACATGCAACAAGCACAAAACTCACTCACTCATTGACTATAAAAATATATCTGCTACCAAACTGGACTTCTGTATTAAGTTCAATGGCCCCACAAGGTCATTTACATCCAAAATGTGCACAATACATATCGTGAACGACTGCATATATAAAGCAATGAACTCACATGAATAGACATGCGCCGGGCTAGTTCATAAAGTGAACGGTAGCATAAATAGCATGATTATAATGAGGCATTCTCCTGTGAGAGCTAAATTTGTCCTATTTGACACATACACAGTAAAAAGAGTAGCTGGATATAGTGTTATTGAAGAGGACACCTACAGAGCTTGAATTAATATAGCCTACAGAGTAATCATTTAGTCACTTACCTCACACGCCTCGCACGCCACAGAGACAGAATTACATTTAAGGCAGCGTGTACTGAATGTGTAATTAGATTACGAATGTTTGTTGCTTTCTTGGATGCGCCTAATTAATTAATTAACATGGTAATGGTATATGTTGTCGTCATAAATGTATAAAATCCATCATTTGCATCCTGTTATTATGGGGTTTTACATTCAGTCTCATGTTTGAATGCATCTTTCGGGCAGAACGGCATTATTCCAAGACAACATTAAGAGCTACAGGAGGAATCGTTGCTTTTTAGCTGCATATTGAAGACTCTGTTCCTCTGACACACAGCTATTTTCTTTTATTCATTTCATGTCAAAAGCCAAGAACTACATCAAACAAGGACCAGCAACCAAGTCAACTATAAATCACAATGTCAGACGACCTCCTGCAGCAGATGTCTTTTAAGGAGTTGGACAGTATAATAACATAGTACAACTGTAAACTAAAACTAAATACAGAATAAGACATCTTAAAAAAAATCATCCATTAGATTTCAGGCATGTAAATCAGCATAATGTAACTAGTCTAAAGACGGGGTGGGTTTGTTGACCCTGGGGCCCCATTCAAAAAGACACCCCCCCACCCGCCTAGTGTAGTGGCTGTTTGTGGTCAACACAAAACCTCCAAACGTCACGAAAATGTGTGGTTTGAGCGGTGGTAAACAGGATCTCCTTCTATATCCTGATTACTGTTGCCACACACTACCCAATTTGGGGGGGGGGGGGGTTTCTCCTGTGTGCAAAATTTCTCCATTTTCCCCATATGGTGCAGGTCACCTTCAGATACTCTGATTTCCTACTATAGTCCAAAGACCTTCAGTTAGTTGAACTGATGTTTTTAAGGCTACGTTCACATTATGAGACTGACGTGATTCAAATTTGATTTTTTTGCCTTGTGACACAGATATGATGATTTCGGGGCTGTGTGGACAGAGAAATCTGATCTTTTCAAATCAGATTTGAGTCACTTTCATACGTGGTCCTAGATCAGATACATATCTGATTGACGGCCATGTGACACGAACGTGAATGGTCAAATCGGAATTCATGTGGTGTTTTTGCGTATTCTTACGCGCTGAGTGTTTTTTGTTGTTGGTGACACCGATGAAGCGTGCAAAAACGTATCAGTGTGCGCATGGATGCCGTCATGGAGGACGGATGCGTTCACATTACAGTTAAATACAGGTCACTTGTGATTATGAATGTGAACCGTCAAGATCTGATCCAAGCAAAAAATTGCAATTGAACAACGAGGCCTGTAATGTGAAAGTAGCCTAAATTGCTTATAGTGGGTGTGGGTGTAGGGCATCTTATACGGAGTGGCATCCCATCCTAGTTTACTCCCCCTCCCCAACCCTTTATGCCCTGCCTTGCCTGGGAGGGACTTCACAGCCCCCATGACCTCGTACTGGTTGAGGTGTAATAAAGTGGTGCAACAGATATTTCTTCCTATGTCGCTGCTAACGTTCCTTGCGGTTCTTCTGGTTTTTCAGGGAACAAACGATGAGGCAGATCACATAGACATACAGGACCTCTGCCACACCACCAGCTGATGACTTTAACTGTATCAGCATTAGCAGACACATGATCTCACGGATTAATTTTCAATACTCCCGCTCACACACCTGATTCGTGAGCATTCCTTGCTTTTGGATTTGTTTGTGAAGTAAATGTTTAATGGCTGAAAGGCTGCCTTTGGCATTTAGAAACGTTTCACATGCTGTTGACAATGGCTTTGAGAGCCTTTTCCCAAGCGTGCAAACTCCTGGGCACCGTGACAGGGCGGGCTGCTGGTCCGTCACACTTCGCCATGCTTGACTCCGGTCCTCCCACCAGCCAACTTCCAGACAGGGGCCACAAACGGCACTTATGCACAGAATCAGTGGTCCTAAAATCACTGGTATGAGAACCCAAACCCCCACTGCCACTATAAGAATGTCACCAATAAACTAAATCCTGTTCGTTTAGCTTTGACTGCAATATTGTCTGGCCTCTGTTGTCTTACATGACTACAGAACACACCCTTACGTTTGGCCTCTGTTAACCTACAAGACTACAGGACATACCCTTAAGTCTGGCCTTTGTTAGCTTGCAAGACTACAGGACACACACTTAACTCTGGCCTCTGTTAGCTTATAAGACTACAGGACACACACTTAACTCTGGCCTCTGTTAGCTTATACTGTAAGACTACAGGACACACACTTAAGTCTGGCCTCTGTTAGCTTATAAGACTACAGGACACACACTTCCATCTGGCTAAGCACACAAAGCATAGGACCACATGCTTGTTTTCTTGCCTTTTTATTATTATAATAACAAGGCGAGTCCCCCAGGCCATAAACGAGCCTGGAGCAGCAGTGAAGATTATGTTTTTATGAAGGAATCTTCTTCTGGACAAGATCCATCCATCCATTTTCTGGAACCGCTTATCCTGTCCAGGGTCGCGAGGGTTCCGGAACCTCTGGAACCGCTTATCCTGTCCAGGGTCGCGGGGGTTCCGGAGCCTCTGGAACCGCTTATCCTGTCCAGGGTCGCGGGGGTTCTGGAGCCCCTGGAACCGCTTATCCTGTCCAGGGTCGCGGGGGTTCCGGAGCCTCTGGAACCGCTTATCCTGTCCAGGGTCATGGGGGTTCCAGAGCCTCTGGAACCGCTTATCCTGTCCAGGTTCGCAGGGGTTCTGGAGCCTCTGGAACCGCTTATCCTGTCCAGGGTCATGGGGGTTCCGGAGCCTCTGGAACTGCTTATCCTGTCCAGGGTCATGGGGGTTCCGGAGCCCCTGGAACCGCTTATCCTGTCCAGGGTCATGGGGGTTCCAGAGCCTCTGGACAAGATGCACCCATTTATCCCAGATTACACAAACCGTAGCGTTTTCTGAAATAGCATAAAGACAAGGAAACCTATTCTGAAGCGAGACAGTGTGCAATGTTTAATGCTACCTGTATGTTTAATGCTACCTGGATTCATGATTCCATCTCCCATCCACTTATGCTGGTCAGGGTGTTGGGGCCATAGACCCCGTCCTACACAGCACTGACACGAGGTAGAGGAACATGCCAGAAGGCATGCGGTACGATGCAGGGCGTGCGCACACACTCTCTCTCTCTCACACACACACACACTCACACACAGAGTTTTGTAATTGTATCTTTGTGGGGGCTCATTTCTATGGGGAAAACTATAATCCCAACATGACAACCTTAATCCCTACCCAGTCCTAACCTTAACCATTAGTAGCCAAACAAAATACGAGAATTTTGGCATTTTTAGTTTTTTGATCATCAGAATAACAGGTTTTCATCAGACATTTGGTCCCCACAATGTAATATAAAACTAATCCACACACACACACACATTCACCCAGACATGGACTTTGGGCTAATCAGAAATGCAACTTAACTGCAAAAATCTGGACTGAGGAAAACCCAACAGAAACTCATATGTAGGTTGACTACCTACAAAAAAATAAGCATTTTGTATGTTGTCTATTTCGTCATTTACCGGTAGACTTGGGGTTACTGTAACGCACGTGTTGCCGGATGACCGTATTATGGCTCTTGTTTGTTATTTCGCCATCGTCGTCCTCATAGGTAAAAGCATAATTGGATTTTTAAAACATTTTGTTGCAAGCGAAGCGTAGCCTGAGGGCTGCATTGCAGAATTCCTTATTTTAATGCCAGAGGTATAGTGAAGCGGGAGGGGTCAGTGTCTTTGTCTATCTATTCATCATCCAAGCACAAAGGTATTTATATGCAGGCAACACTTATAACAGTCTAGCAAGAAATCATTACTGTCACATTAGTCAGCCGGGAGGAGCCTAGGTTTTTACATCAATAAACTGCCATTTGAAATGTGCTATATAAATTTGATGCCTCACTTTACAGGTGCTGGTGACAAACGCATGTGAAGGTAGTATGATCAGACAGGGGAAGATAGCGGGGATGGGTCTTCCAGGCGCCGTTTTGATGATCGTCTTGTCCATTCCCCGTGCCGCTTGGCTCGCCGGTGTCCACTCTTTAGTTTCTTAGCTAACGGATGCCACGTCGTGTGGAAATGCGCCAGCTATTTTGTGCTGCATCTTAGGGGAAAACAAAAGTCTGTATTGCATTCAGTTACACACACTGAGGGTAAATTCATAAACTTAAGTGCTTCTAATGGGGTTTCATTTACCTAGAGAGTTCAGGCTAGCTGAATCCTAATGAGCTGAATATAGCTTTTGTGTGTCGAATAAAGGAAATGTAGATAGCCTCTATTCTTGGAACAAAACTCCAGATAAACTCTTTGTATTATAATTTTATTTGAACATTGCACATGATGTAGGTCGTGTACTAGTGATATAGATCAACTTTCTGCATTCCGCTACTTAGCTTTACACGAAGTTAGTGTATTTAATTGACTCCTCTGTGTCCTATATCTTGTCTCTTTGTTTATTCTCTGCCTCTGTTTTGCCCTAATTGTCAGCTGTCTATTGTCATTCTGCTTCCAACAGCAGCAAGCTGTGCTAACAAACACTTCCACCCGCCTCGGTCGTGCGGCAAGAAAGATTCCGATTCTGTTATCAGTCAAGTAGCACAGGAGCCAAAATTCCTCCAGAGATACAGGCTCTCGCGAATATTATGAGAGTCTTCGCAGCACGTATTGCTCTCCGTCTCCTCTCCGAATCATTCGCAGGCTGATCCAGAACCTCCCCCCTTTCCTCATCGCGAGCTCCTATGAGCGCCTACGTCTCATCACCGTGCTCCCTGTCAGTCACCGTGTCTGGACGGAGCGTGCGGCACGGCACCCCCACGCCGTGGCATCACCCTGGACCCACACCTCACACACCGGCTCTGCCGCTCGCCATCTGCCTGCGTCGTCTCGCAGCTTGAGGCCCACACATTTCCGTGTCACCTTCCGGAACCTTCTGTGCTCTTCCCAGCTTCGCTGCACCGTGCCAGTTTCCCCACTGTTATATATAGTCCACAGTCGGAACTGGGATCACCTGACCGGCAAAGACTGGGATTTTTCTGATGGTACGTGAAATGTGATCCAGACTAATTACAATCATTACTGCCAGCTGTTTCACTGCTATGGATTTTACCAGATCTTACACTGCTTTGTAGAACTGACGTCATTCTGGTTTCAACGCATGCTTCAATTCACCCTGTTCAAACAGAGACTCTTGTTTGTCACTTGGTGACACAACATGACTGCAGGACAGCCCGTTTTATGCCTCACATGCAGAGAGTTGGCATTTTCGTATGACAAGATTTTTTAAACCCGCCCCATAACAAAGGGCACATCAGATCCCCTGTAGCCATTTAACCCCCCCTGCTGTAGATAATGGAGCCCCAGGCATTGTCCTTGGACAGCGCTGGCAAAGGCGTCACCTCCGCCCTGCCCTTCAGAGGAAACATCTCTTCCAGGCGCTTTCATAAAGCTTGCATCATAACAGTAAATTTAAGCCCCGTCGCTCAGCCAAAGAACTAACATCTGGATTTCTGGTCTGGCCGTGAAGACCTTGCGAGCACTTCTGACAGCACTTTCGGCATGGCGAGGCGGGACGGGAAGACTGTGTTTTCCAATTTTCACCCGGCTTGACACACAGCAGAGACAGCCACCTCCTTAGCTTAGACAGAGTGCACCCTATGCAAGTCATGCGGCACATTGCTAATACCAAAGTCCAAATATGTGTACCTTTCAAAAAGAAACTTCGGTAACATTTTACTTGAAGCTCTCATCTATAATGCACAGTAGCTACCTTCATAAAGCATTAGAACATCTTCTGATGACTGTCATAAGGCATTATAGTGAATATAATACTTCATAAGATTCAATGAAGCTCTCATCTATAATGCAGTATAGATACCTTCATAATGCATTATAATGGTCAGTATGGGAATTAAGGATGCTTTGTACTGCATTATGAAGGTAAGCATTCGTAATGCATAATAAGCATGGCTATAATGTGTTATTCCTTTTTGCAAATATTAATGGTTCTGTTTATAATGCTCTGCAAATGCATTATAATGGTCATGAATGTGTTCATAGTTTCTTATAAACATGGCATTCATGGAAAGTGTTTCCAAAACTTCAATTTCATAAGTGAACGAATTCCTCACAGTGGTTGGTACGCTGGATTTTCAAATTATTTGGCTTGTTTGTAATGAAACACTGAAAGAAAATGTGTCCATTCACTGTGCTCAATAACAGGATTTTCACACATTTTCTCCCCAAGTCTTTTGGTCTGTGAACCAAAGGTTACCTTCAGCCAAATTACAATATAAAAACGCTTTCAGTGTAGGAGTCTGGTACCTGCCGTTTACTTCCCCAGTAACAGATCCACCAACCAGACCCAAGGTCTTTATGACAAAAGGGTCCAAGAGATGGGCCCTGAATTCAATTACAACTCGTGAAGTTTTCTACATTTATGGATGCAGTCATTTGTGTTTCTGAGCAACCAGCAATATGTTTAAATCATCAAACTCTTTTGGCTTTAATTTAAGTAAGTGGCAGTTTGACAGTATAAATATTTTACTGCCATGAATAGACTTCAAAAAGAAGATGCACTGAAATTCACTCCTATCACACTGTACAGCCAAAATTGTCTCGATGTGCGCTATGCTGACAATGCTGTCAGATCACAATAATCACCCAGCCACCGGCAAGCTAGATTGTAACATTTAGCAGGACAAACACGCGACGGCCTCTAATCTCGATTTAATTCACTTTGTATGATGGTGTTCTGCAATCACCAGGAACGCAATCACACGTAATCGCTTTTCTGCTTTCGAGATAAAAAGTTGATCAGCCATAAGACGCACTGAGTCCCTTGTCCTTAGCCTATTTGATATATTTTTCCATTCAATGGTTTTTGCCCACTGGGGACGCAAATGCGAGTGCCTGCTGGGTGATGCATTTTTCAGGAAGGAGTTTAGACAGCACATATGGAAAACATCTGTAAATATCTAGAGAGCTGTTAAAGAAGACAGATCCCCTTTTATATAAAAAGCCACTTCACCCATAGCAGACTGAAACTGAAGTCAAACGTAGTGACCATACTGCAATTACAAATTAAATAATGATTTTAATGAAACAAAATGATTGACCCTTTTTTATTGAAAAAGTAGAAAACAGCTTATGAATATTTATTTCTAAGGAGCAAAGTAAAGCATTTCTCTATCCATATGAATAAAAACTCGATAATACGTTTTCTCATGTTTAATCTTAGATAAACAGCCAGAATGGCATATTTTTCACACATCCAAATAAAATTATATTTAATGGTGTAACTGCTGTATCCCTGTGTAATTATATGGGTTTTAAACCTTCTGCGGTTTAAATTATTATAACAAAAAATGGTGTAATATATTGACAGCATGGGATTCATCGCAGAAAAAAACGATGACATTCAAACGCATAATCTCCTCCGGGAGGGTCTGTCCTGGATGTGTGGCACCTTTATGCTTGCGGCACGTTTCAAGCAAATTGCAGCCTCTTCTCCACAGCACGGAATCTTCTGTGTGAGGACTTCAGTTGCTAAGGAGACAGCTGTGGGCGTAAATGCCAGAGCACAACGGAAACTTCGGCGGATCACAGACAGCGAACGCACACATGGTACTGCGAACCATCCATGCTGGTCACCTCATTTGGGCGCTTCGGGTGAGGGGGAGGTTCTTGGGAGATTTTTCTAGAAATGCTTGGCCAGGGTTTTGCGGCAGCATTAGCATGAAATTAGCATGAAAATAGCATGAGAATAGCATGGCACCTATGAAATGGTGTTAAACTGACTTTACACTCCAGCTGCAAATGCAGACAATCTGAAGTGACATTTTGTAAGCCAGTCGACAGGGAGGTTGATAACAAACAGTAAGCTTGTTGGAGTTTTACTTACACTAAAATACTATGAGGGCAGAACGAAAAATATACGAAAGATATACAATCAAATTGTAGAGGAGGTGGGTCCAAGCAACTAGAGGAGGCGGGACCAAGACAATGTTGGTCCTGCCTCCTCTAGTTGCTTGGACCCGCCTCCTCTATCATCTGATTTGCTATCTCTCTGAACCAATCATTTTTCCTTCTGCCTCAGAATATGTTTGTGTGAGTAAATCTCTCATGAGCTAACAGTAACCGGTGAACCCTATCTCAACACACACTGAACAAAACACATTTCCCTTGAAAATTAAAGCTTATTTTAGTAATATAGAAGAATGCTCCTGTGTTAAATTGCCTAGAATAGTTGGAGGTGGTCTTATTATAAATGTCGCCTGAGCATCCATAATTTGCTCTTTTGCATGATAAATGTACTCCCTGATAATGCTAGGGGTTTCCATTAAGATT
This sequence comes from Hyperopisus bebe, assembly GCA_026777045.1. NCBI lineage: Eukaryota > Metazoa > Chordata > Actinopteri > Osteoglossiformes > Mormyridae > Hyperopisus > Hyperopisus bebe. The sequence continues at coordinate 3,639,337 of JAODJW010000050.1, forward strand.
GCCGTATTTTACATGTAGTGAGAAACAAAGGTAAATGATTTCATTATTTCAAGGGAAGCACGGAAAATTTTGCTGAAAATGCCTCCCTCTTACTTAGCTGAGACCCAATGTGTGTTGACCCAATGTGTGATGGCACCTTCTTGCATTAAATAAGGAACACATCTGATTCTCCTTTTAGATAAGAAGTCAAGCTAAACAGGGACCAGTCTTGCCTTCATTATTCAATGATTTAATAAATATGGCAGTGATAAAAGGTCTGATTTCTTTACTGTCTGTGTACCTGGTCATTATAACGGGGACTGCACCATGCAATTAATCACTCCAAGAAAGCTCTTTATCAACTGATTAAATGCATGGTGTGTTTTTTGTCTGACCTTTCTGTCAACAGGGAAAATAAAGAGGGACCGAAACAGTCGGTAATTTGTAGCATCACTGTAACTAAACGTAATGCGGGGATTCTACTGTTGCATTTTTTAAACTTGATTGTTTATAAAGTTAGTTTGCACTGGATTTGCATTGCACTTGACAGATACACATGATTGATACAAATGTATTTTAATTTAAAAAAAAAAAAAAAACAAACAAAATTTCCAGATAATGGCATACAGCGTGTGTATATATTTATATATATATATATTCCATCAGGAATTTCACTTTTTGCCCCCATCTTGTACTCCATGCAGGTGAGAGCAATCTTAAGCGGTGGGGTTATACAGTAGTGAAGGGACCGCCATATTACAGCACCAAAGGGGTGGGGGGGGGGGGGCGAAGGGCCTTACTTAAGTAACCATAGCTATTTCACCAAGGTCAGACTTGAACCAACAACCTTCCAACATAAGCACAGAGGCTTAGCTCACCGAGCCACAGACCTGTTCCAAAGGACACCAGCAGATTGCCGTTTTAATTTTCAACCGCAATTTCACCCTCAAAATAAGTTTTCTAAAAGAATCCTTGATGGCTTTATTATATGTAAACAGTTTACATAACTTGACTACATAACAGAGTAAACCTCAATTACTTGTTACCTTTAAAAAGGAGCAACATTTTCCTTTATGGCATATATAAAACCCACAGTTGCACCATGCTTGTGCGCATAGATTTAATTAAAGTTAATTTTGTTTCTGCAATTCGCATACATTACCTTGTAGACATCTATTGCTAGTCGTTACTATATTCAGGATTTCAGTATAAGTTAATTTTCAAAATAAAATTATTTGTGAGTCATTCAATGCATGTATCAAATTTTGGATCAAAAACTTTAATCAGTGGCATTTCATCTGCAAACAAACGTGCAAAACCAGCTGCACGTGATTATTCACTCTGTGTCATTATACTGGGCTCCCGGAGCTTGCCTTTAGGGATGTTACCATGGAAATGCTGAAGTTGTGCCTGCAAATTCGCACTATGAATTAGAATTGTAACTATATTTATATAAAGTCTGTTTTTTTACCATCCACTTTGACACACATTCAGCTCAAGGTAGCTTAAGTTATAGATCAAACAAACAATAATGTACAGACAATAAACGATCATGTTCATGAGGTCATTTATGCTATTAATCGACTACAAGCGTTGTTCGTATTTATCTTCAGTGTCTTGTTAGACTTTTCTTGCCATAGCTGGAGCCATCCGCACATGTAGAAGAGGCTCTGAAATGAGGCTTTGGCGGAGAAATGACTTCCAGCGGCTACAGCGGGCGCGACAGGAATCGATCCTCCCCGCTGATGGAATGAGACGTCAACAGAGGAAGGGAATAATATATTGTCACTGTTTTGATATGGAACACGGGGCCTTTTCTCAGCAGTAATGACCCACAGAGGACAAAAAGCGGAAGATTGAGCTAATCGAAATGTGTATAACTTAGAGCACTACTGCCAGCTTTAAAAGGCATATATGTGTGTGTGTGTGTGTGTGTGTGTGTGTGCGTGCGTGTGTGTGTGTGCGTGTGTGTGCGTGTGTGTGTATGCTTCTATTTCAGGTTCTGAAGCATGTAGCATTATAGAAGAGAATTGCTTTATAATGTGTCATGAATATGTTCCTAGATTGTAATAGACATAGAATTCATAGAAAATTGCATATATATATAT
>JAODJW010000050.1:3641523-3665290 GCA_026777045.1 Hyperopisus bebe
CGCCACATATACACACACACACACACACACACAAATACAGTGTATATATATATGAAAATTGCTTCTATCACCCTATATCATATATACTGTATATTGGTCCATCCATTCATCCTTCATTCTTTTAAACACTTATCCTGCTTATCCTGGGGGGGCTCGGGGCCTAACCCAAATACATGGAAGCACCCTTGGGGCAATGCTAATCCTATACATGTATTTTTAAGATATCATTAATGCTATATTGGAGCTGAGGGACATTCCGTTTACTTTTCTGTTGTCACGGTATGTAAATAAACATTAAAATATGCTTTCGAAAACTGACATCTGACTAAATAAATCACCAGGCTGTTTGCAACAAGCAGTACCTCTTCCCTGCCGTGTCTTTTTTCCGGACCTGCCATAAATTCTTTGAGCACTATGGCAAATCTGAAGCCTCAGCCACAGTCTGAAAAACTGTACGCCTCACTTCCTGTGCATGCTCGCTGCTTCCTGTTAAATTTCATCGAGCGCTGTGGTGTATAATGGCCGGACTGATGCCAACAGTTCGTCAGCGTCAAGCTGAGATAGTCTGGGATGTGGAGTCAATGAGCATGACTCCTTTTTTTTTAATGATGTCACATCTAGCAGTTACAGAGTCAGGGGCACAAAAGGGAATAATGTGTAGTGAAAAAATGAAAAAACCAGCATCTCTAAACCTGGGCATGTCATCACTGATTCAGTTTTTACTCAAAAAAAATAAATGATATCTACACAGATACTACAATAGGAATCGATGATAAAATAAATACTAATTTAATTATTTTAGTGGACACCTGTTTCTTCCTCAGAGAAATAATGCGTGCATCTTTCCAGCATTTAAACAATGTACAAATACAGACAGGAGCACTAGAGATAAGAAAATCAATCCAGTATGTAGGAAAAAGCATAAATGTTCAGATGCATTTATAAATCGCTTTCAGTGAGTTAAGTGACATCTGATGTTGCTGACGGCGTTATGCACACGTGTCACAATGACTCAGTTGTGAATGATGGAACGATGTAATGAAAGCTTTGGTCAATCAGGAAGTAGAAAGGAAGAGAGGGGAGCAGGTGTCTGAAGGTGCTCGATTCTACAGAAATCTGCATCAGTCTTCAGTATCAGCATGAATTGCTAGTGATAGCGCACACAAAGAATGCAGTTATGCTCATAATCAAGATTTTGCAATGTGATATGTTTATAACAGAAATATACACATTTTTAAATGCATATTTTTGCTTTTTTCTTTTTTTTACAAGTTATGGCATTCATGGTATCACACATTAAATAATGCCGTTGTGCAGAGATGTAGATAATGTTACTAACAGCGTGGGTGATATGCACCTTTATTCCATCCATGAAAACCATTCAAAGGGTCTCTTCTAATATATATATACCTGAAAATGTGCTGCGGTTATATAATCACCCTGTACTGAGATGGAGATTATGTTACTGACAGCTTGAAAGACATAAATCTTTATTCAGTCTATAGAGGCCATGCAGAAGTGTTGTTCATGGGATAGGCAGCGTCTATATGCCTGGAAATATACTGTGAATATATAAATTCCAATGTGCAGAGATGGAAATAATGTGTTCATTAAAGAATGAAAAAGAAATCAATCAATAGAAAAAAAATGAAATTAGTAATTACCAGACTGGATACAGACTAAAGCAAAGATTAAATAGTAAAAACAAAGAAGAGGAAAAGAAAACTGTAAAACCAAAAGTGAAAATCAAAACAACCTTGGTGTAAAAAGATGTCTGATTGTTACAGTACTGATGGACATTTAAATTAGGCGTCAGTGATCGTGCAAACTTCTGCAGCACGGGCTAAAACCAGAGCGTGCAGTATTTCATACTACTGACAATATCTACTGAGAATACAGAAGAAGTCAGCCACACATTATGTGACGTATTCACATCAGAGGACAGCAGGGAATATTTATACCGTAAGTGCTGATCAGTGAATCCTACAAAAAAAGACCACCATGAAGCAATTATCCATGAATTTAGCTGCTAGTTTTATGGATTTATATAAACATTTATATTTTACAAACAAAGAATAATTTTGACTGCTCAGTGACAATATGGTTGTTATAGGAGAGACGAAAACAGATAGCTCATGCTTCTAGAGTGACCTTGCCTCTCCGATAACAACATCACCTCCTTGGAGAACGGAATAACAGAAATTCTTTTCACTTTTTTTGGAAGGAAAAGGTCATATTCACACCATGCACAGGATTGTAAATCAAATGACTATGAAACAATGTGTTTATTTGCTGGAGTTATGAGGCACCGGGTTTATTTTTCATTGACTTTTTCTTTTTTTTCTTCGTCGACATAATGCTTTTTTTTGACAAATCAGTGACAAACCTTGAGCACATTTCCCATACTCTTGGGCAGCTGTAAATATTTTGTTTGTTCTGTGATAACTGCATCACAGTCCTTCTCTCACCCAGCTTACAATTATATGTTATATGCTTATCAGATTCCTGTTTCATAATTAGGTTTGAACCAGCACAAAAAATATTGCAACAATAAACACAATCTCTGAACTCCACTTTGATGAGCAAAAAATAGGGTTATGAAGCTTTCGTATGGGTTATAGTGCCATTATAACTTGTGGGCATGTGCTCCTTAGTGTCCTTTATTTGAAGAAATTGGCTAACAATTGGCCAACAGTGAGTCATTGCTGTTATGTTCTGCAGATAGCATTTTAGGCCTGGGCCGGCGAGTTCAGCACAGTTCGCTTTGCTCTCAAGCACATGTTAAGTGATGGAGAGAAAGAGTGAAGTAAAACGATGCAATCTTTGCTTGAGCCAACAGTTTTCCTCCCTTTCAAAGAGGAAAAGGCAAGACTGGGACGTAGGAACTGGGTTGACCCAGTTTGCTAACACTTAATGTTGTCTGACAAGTACTGCTAGGAGAAAGGAGTATATATTTTTTCTTTTCTAAGCGGAAAATGCCTGCCAGCACCCAATATTCCTCTCATCATCTACGAAATTCTCTCACAAGGCTTTCCATATGTACTTTTAAGATGATTAATTGGGGCACATCACCAAACCTTAGCGGGAAACTCTGACAGGGAACAGAGACTTTTTACAGCTAAAACCAACAACACACCTGTGACTATCAATTAAGACTCGTAAAAATGTTTTGCAACCCAGAGACTCGGGGACATTTTAAAACCAGTAAACTGCTCTGATAGATAATAGAAGATTTTTTGACTTCAACCCAAATTCCCTCGTGCATATCGTCTCCGGGATCTGTGTTTGACTAAAGCAGAGCACGGATAAAAATCTGTAATCATTATGGAGTTAAGAGATTTTGTTCATCATACATCGTCATTTACATCTTCGCTAAGACCTGTGATAATAAAACCTTAAATAAACAGAAGCTATTTTCTCATGCATATTTTAATAAGAAACATAAAAACACGGCATATGTAACAACTACCGAATAACCATATCAATGTAATTGCTCTCAGTTTACGAGGGAAAAAAAATTGCGTGATGAAAATCAAAGACAGTTCGAGTTTGTGTGGGATTAAAATCATGGCTGTAACTAATTTTTTCCTCTATGCTTTGCAGAAAACCAGCCTCGTCTTTGTGTGCAGTGAGTCCCATGTGGATGGGCTTATGGTCAGCTTTCCTATTGCTCGCATCAGGCCTGTGCAATAAGCTGCTTTCAGCAGAAAGGCTACAAGCACTAAATGCAATATGTTGTGGTTATGGCAACCATTGAAGTGTGTGTGCGTGTGTGTGTCTGTGTGTGTGTGTGTCTGTGTGTGTGTAGCAAATTGTGTTTGAGCCAAGGTTTACCAAAGCGAAAGAAAGTAAAGTCACGATAACATGATATGACTGGACAGTGAGATGGGAAAGTGAGCCTCTACGTCTTCATGAGTAGCCCTTCTGTGCTACTCAGCCTGCTCTTCTTCTTGACACGCCCCAATAGATGTTGTTTCCATACTGCCTTTGTGGTAGGAAAATAAGCAAGAAGTAAATGATGAACAGTCTGTGCCCTGAATACTTTGAGTGTGGTTAAAAAAAATCAATACATGCTAAATAGAAGCATATCTACCAAATACATATGTTTGTGTGTTCGGCGTGGCATTAGTCATGGCTGACAAAGACATGGGATTATCGACAGATGGATTCAGCCTCCTTTACAGGTATATGTTTTATTTTATAAGAAATGTATAGAGAGCAGCTTTCTTGCCTCATGTAATTATGGGGTAAAGCAGATAGATAGATAGAGAGATAGATAGATAGACAGATAGACAGACAGATAGATAGATAGATAGATAGATAGATAGATAGATAGATAGATAGATAGATAGATAGATAGATAGATAGATGAATTTGTTGATTGATGGCCTTGGCATTCCTTATTTCCCCCTCTGAGAAACACAAAACCAGAGAAGGTGTTTGTCTGCAGGAGCCATTAAAGGCCTCTCGTGACCATCAGCTATTGACGATCATTTAGGTAAAAACGCTTGCGGTGCCTGCAGATTGGCACAGAGACGTTCACCGGTTACCCAGATGATCTGTTACTGTTGACCCGCACGTGCAGCTTTTGCTGCCTGCGATGACTGAAACATTATCGCTCGATGCGGTCAAAAAGCCCAAGGCAGATACATAAATGTACAATAATTGGTGTTAAACACCTTTTATGGTCATTTTGAAAATGTCATTTTAAACAGCTAGCTTTTTTTTAATCATATGGTTCCAATGTATGTCATGTGACATGCATTTACCATAGCAACTTCAGGCTATAACTATAAACCTTGAAATACAATGTAAAACAGCATAAAATATAACGACAGCTTTATTTATCAAGTGGTAGGACACAATAAAATTGTAATTGGCCCTGAAAATGTTAAATGGTTTCAACGTCCAATGTTATATAAACTGCAAAAGTAAATCACCTGCGCTTATTTTCTCTATTTTTCATAAATATTCTACCTACTGCAAGTGGGGAAAAAAGTCTGCAAAGGCAGCTTGGTGGGGAGTTTATTGCAAACAAATGTTGCCATGGAAACCATGCACATTATTGCGTCCATCGTCTCATCATTATGCCTCTGGTTTGGACCAATTCAGTTATGACCTCAGCATTCACGTATGAACGGCTTCCTTATATGAAAGCGAAGACGAGAGATTTATTCATAATGGGAATCAATGATGTTTTTTTTATTATTTTTAAGCAAAAATGGTGCATCAACTGGCTGCAGCAGTCTTACCCAGGAAGGTCTGAATTAAAATGTTACAGGGATGGATCGTGTGTATCATGGACAGTAGAGAAGTATTTTAAACACATTTGTAAACTTATGGCCTAAAATCTCATCAAACGATTGTTGTGTGACCCTTATTTCCAGCCTTCATCATGCAGGCCACGGAAGTGGACGTGTAATTAATAAATATCATTTCATGAGACGACTAAAGGTAATTATCGAAAATAAACAGGGAGACGGTGGCTTTGCACACTAGAAAGGAGGTTCTGTGTAAAGCAGACAGGCTGCTGTAGGAGATGGAGGCAGGTGCACAGGAGAGCGTGCGGACGGCGGCTGTCCGTGGTGCTGAACTTTAAACGTCTTCCTGATATAGAGCCTTCAGTGCAAAAAAAAAATATACCCCACCCACCCACTTACCTCCAGGCTGTCTCCTCATAATATCATATTATTCAGGTTCTGTTCTGAGCCTTTCAGAGCTGCTGCAGTTATATATACACACACTTCATAAATACGAAGTTCAGTAGTCTGTTCATTGCTTGCAAAAATTAAAAGTGTTTTGTCGAGCTAAAATTAATACTGGATGAACCTACCCAGATGAGCCGTGTATAGTGAGATTCCCAGTATTTAAAGACTGTTACTTCAACAGTTTTTATAATCAACCACAAAACAGGGCCTTGAAGTCTTTGTTTGTATGTTTACTTGTTTGTAATACAGCCTAGTAAGTGAAAGTGACAATGCCTTCATTTGCCCTAAAGGCTGTTTTATATTTGCTTTACACTTTGCAGTGTTTTTTTTTTTTTTTTACGAGACTTTGGGCACCCAGCCTTATTTCAGGAGAAGCAGGAACCAAAGTGTGTGACATAGACCACGTTGCATCACTTCCTTTATTTTTAGAGAAACTAGCTGTGAAATGTCGCGTTCTCCTGCTAACTCACACTTACCGGGGTGTAATTTTTCACAAATCACACACTCGATTAATCTGATGCTGACAAACGTGCGGGTACCTATTCAGTTTGGAGACCGAACGCTCCACTGCGATACAGGGCCAGATGTAGTGACGAGAAACAAAGATATACATAAATGAATTGATCATTACCCTGTCAGTTCATCGTCAAAGGATAAGAAGCAGAAATTGCAAATCGTAAAAGGCTCAGTGTATGTATGAGTCAAGGTGATGTCAGTATTGGGAGAAAAATACAAGAATGACAGTTTTATGGGTAAACAGCCGAACCGACAGTTACCGCGGGGTTACTGGCAGCCATGGAAACCATCCCATGTCATTGACACCCACTGCTCTTATCAACCGACGGAGGAGGTTGCGCTGTTGCTGTCAGGGAGGAGCCATCCAGAGCCTCACTGGCTTTTGAACACCTGAATCACATTGGGGTAGACCTCAATTTGGTTCCGACAATTTGCTTCTGTCAGAAGCTGAGAGTGAATCATCACAACTCCATGCCTCAATGGGCAAACGAGTATCAACAAGAAACTACACAGCAAACAAATCACCAGAATAATGCGCAAAGTTTCTGATAAGGAAAGTCAAAAAGAGGTCAATTTATTAGCTGTCTTTACCTTTTATGAAACCTACCCTGTGGGCAATTTGATGTCTTTCCCAAATGTCACCTTTTCCATGTAAAATCTGTCACTCACTGGTAGCTATTGAGAAGGTATGATCTGCAGCGAACCAACAACATGCACTTTGCATGTTTGTAATAGGATTTGATTGTTGCATTTCATATTCCGGTATCAGCTGGCACCCTGGCTACTAACATTTACAGCAAATATCCTTGATGAAACTTGACATTGCAATATTACAGTTACGGTATTAACCTATTGGCAAGCCAAGCTACACAGCAAAGAGAAGAAGTATTGTTAATACTGTCAGCAAAAACCATATTTTGGGGGCTAGGCAGAAGGTAATAAAATTCATCCTATGTTTGTTGCTTTTGTAATGTTTTTGCAATGTTCTAATTAAGTAAGCAAGATAAATGTGTTTATTGCAATAACAAAGTTTTTTTTTCTCAGTCCTTTATTTAATTAAACAATTGAGCTGAAATATGAACTAGAGTAGTCTAGCTTTGTGACAACAAGCCCAAAATTTGTTGACTAAATCTTATAATGTATGTATGCAAAATTTAGTTCTGCCGTCAATCTGTCATCTGGCCAACCTATGAAATTTAAGCAGATGAGCCTTACATGCCAAATAATTTTTAGGGTTAATGTTTTTGCTCTATGTCTTAAACATCGAAATATCTGAAAGCCTTGCTATTTGAAAAAGAAAACGGGAGTGACTTTGCTGAATGCAGGCGGTAATGGAAGGTGGGTAGGTTACGTATGTTTTGGGTCAGAAAAAATTCAAATTTGTTTGCTGCATATTATTGAGAAATGGAAATTGAATGGTACACTATAAACATGCCAAAAAGGTTAAAAAGTTCCCAATGATCTGGAAGCATCATCATTGAGGTTATCATTGGGTGGTATGCAGATGCTCAATACTTTCAGCCAAGGTAAGAAATGATAGATTGTCACTTAGAAACTGGACGTAAATAAATATTGTATGAATAACCTGAATTAGATATTAAACTGACAGTCAGTAAGGACAAGGTTAGATTTTGCTGATATTTACTGTAGCTTAATGATAAAAATATGTTGGAGGCTGCTGGAATGTACTGGACATTTGCAGGAAACAGAGCTTCAAGGTTTTCTGCAGCTTAATACAAATTTCCTCTCTGAATTTTATACATGATGCTCCAACTTTCCAGTGCTGCACGAGGACCAGAAATGGTGCTGAATTTAATATGCAGACTCTTCTCGAGCCAAAACATACATTAGGTCAATGGGCAACTGGACTACATTCATGCCTAGGAAATCAACAGTCATCATAAAAAAGTGTGTGTGTGTGTGTATATTGAAAGTACGAAATACAAGGAAAACAGGTCTTAGATATAAAGTAGGCACAGACAAAAACAATGACACTACAGAGAAAGGTCAAACTAGGGTACATAAACACAAGGAACATGGACTGACAAAAAAGAGAGTTTTGGGCCAAAGATTCCCAAAATGTCCAAACTCACAACGGTTTGGGATAGATTACTCAGCCACACATTCAGCCCACTCATCCATGTGGCAGTCCAGGGAACAGGGAAAACAGCACAGAGGAACACAAGGGATAGAATGGGATGATGAGAGCCACCTGCTGGCCAGATGGAGAACTTAGATGTTGAACAGAATGGGACAAGACAGGGACCGATCCTGACAGTTTATTTCCAGTTTATTGTTTCCAATGTCCAGATTACATCAGGTGCATCTTTACTGTAAGCTACATTACAATAGTTGCGTGCAACAATTGAACACTCAGAAACTGAAGGCCCCATATGGTAGGCATGAAGAATCTGATTATGTACTCCAAAAGAGAAATGTTTGACATTTCATCTTTATGCATCAAACAATGAAAAAAAGTTTTCTTTGAAGCAAAGTGATCTAGGCTCGGTCTTACCCACCATGGAAAATTACTTGGAACAATACTACCTCGTATTAATCTGTGGCAAATGTGCTAGTTAAAATGCGGAATGAAACAAAACATATTTTAAAGTTATTTACTTTTAAATATCTGTTTGGCTCGCTCTGTTTATGTGCATGTGTGAGAAACCTGGAGGTGGCTGAGGAAAGGCGTGAGACGTCAATATTTATAGCTAGTAAACGCTAACAAAAAAACAATTCAGTGTATTTTTATATAGCGCCTTTCACAACAGAGTCACTCTGAAATGCTTTACATGGTTGTGCTGGGATACATTCCTGTATCATTTATACAGAATAATTCAAAGACAGGGAAAAAGGGAGGACAAAGAACAAAAGAAGGAATGCCAGATGAGAAAAGAGGAGAGGAACCAAAATCTCCCAGGTAAGGAGCACGAAAACCTCTGAGGGTTCAAGGTCAAATGGCTGCTCAACCCCTCCTGATTATAATAACATTATAGCATGCACTGGGGGGGGATATCAATAAAAATTAAGATTTATATGTGTTTTTGATGTTATCAGCTGTAACTGCAATTTGAACAGTGTCGTACATGTTTGTGTTATACCTCAATAAATGCTATGTGTCTGTTTGCTACATGATGCTCACTGATTATATAAAATGAAATCAGGCCGATGTGTTGAACCCAAGGACATGTCAAAGAGAGGCACCCAGTATTTCGGAACGCCGAAAAACAGACAGACGGACGGATACCTGCAAGCGACATTGACACGTTTCCACGCTCATAACGTGTACGGGGCTCTGTGTGTGTGTGCACACACGCTATTCAACAGCTCCATTACCTGACAGTGCGCTACAGCGGGAACGCAGGGGGGACCCACCAGCCAGAGCGAATGAGATGGAAATTGCCGGGATTCTCAGGGAGTTCAGCGGGCTCTTTAGTTCCTCCCAGGTATGACACCGAAATTCTGAAGTAGAAATTATCAAGTGCCATAGTGTGCCTGTGACATTTCAGAGAAAAAGCTGTATATTGAATTGGTTTGTACAAAAGATGGGGGGGGGGGGGGGGGCTTCAGATACCTCAGTGGAAAGATGGTGCTTAACGTATGTGACAAGAGATGCCAGTCTATTTAGTTTTTAGATTTTATACTTTGCGTGTGTGTGTTTGTGTGTGTGTATACAGGAAGCAGAGTGTCGGGCAGAGTACTAAGGCGCTGCATTCCAAGGGGCGCCCTGGCCAAAACAGAGTGAAATCAGCTGGCTGGTGCCCCTAACACTCACGCCCTCTGTGGTGCCGGCAGAGAACAGCTACGCCACGTAGGGGGGCGCCGACTTAGCCGGCCAATTTCAATTTGTTTCGGACGATGAACGCTGTGCTATTGCAGCGAAAGGTGTCAAGGACGCTGTTAGGTTAGCACAGTGTGAAAAAAAATCATTGATAGGGCTGTCAAATGATTATTTTTTTTTAAATCACGATTAATTGCCTTGGTGATAAATCTCATATAAATATCAAATAACATGATCAAAGAAATAACAAGTTACAACAAAACAGCTGATTTGAAATATGCTGTTATTATTTGGAATTATTATGTTTTCATTATATAATTATATTACTCATTTTTATATTATTCAATGCATTATTATATTGCATTAAACAATGAATAAAATTCCCATTGTTTGCACTGATTTTGTCAATTCAGGTAGTGGTTGGGGGGGGGGGTTCAACTGGCCCTGCACCCTGGGCATGATGCCACTTATGCCCCCTGCTGTCTGAAAATGCTCCCCCCCCCTCTCGCCGACCCTATACTGGACAAGTAGTTGAAAGAAGCATAGATGGATAAAATTATCATTTTTTACATGGTACATATACTGTAATGTCGGTAGATTTTCATCTCAAAATTAGTTATGTATGTCATTCATTTTGTTAATTAATATACTGTATATTAAAGCATAGGAAATTAAAGTTTGGTTATGTATATTACCTAATAAATGTGTATCTAAAGCAATATGCCTAGGTACTTAATAACAGAGATATTTTCTTCTGGATGTGTCTCTCATAATGGGCTCAGCATCGTTCACTGGCATTTTTGTTAAGCAGGTACGATGCTAGAGGAAAAAATGGAATAAGATGGCGGTTAATTTGTAGTTTCTCTCATTGACAGCTGAAGTCTTGCTCGACACAACTGGAGGGTCGTGTTAAGCAGGTCTTCAGTGCTGACATGGGTTGGGGGGCGGGGGTGTGCTTTGGGCAGCCGACCAAGCGTTTCCGTCAGTTTGCTCAACAGCCATTTGAGAGAACACAATTATCCTCAAGGAGGGAAAATACTTTGGGGAGCGGATTAGCTTCTGTAAAGACTCCTGTTACTGCGCTACAGTCTACAGCTGCAGGTCTGGCTTGGAAACACGTCCAGGGTTGCAGTTAATCCCAGGGCCTGCAGCCTGCCAGACGTCAGGCTCTCCTGCCAATGTGTCATCTCACTTCCCTCATTTAAGGTAGCAAAATTGAGGCAGAAAAACATTCCGCCCAACCTTGACGGATTCGAAAATTAGCGAAGAACCGCCCGATCAGAAATATATGCGGTGTGTAAGGTTCACCCACACATCACTGCACGCTTTGTTAATTATCGTGATTTTACGTAATGATGTACTATAAGAAACTGAAAAATGATAATACTTAGCTCGAATGCTTTTCTGGAATTATCCAAGTGTCACTAGACAGGATCACACTACTCAAAACTAAAATTAAATGAATGAAATGATATTTAGAAATTGCATGGCTATTAAAAATTACTGTCCGCTGTCTTTCAGCTTCACGTTGAAAGCTGACATCTGATAAGTCCATTAGTCAGAAATAATGATGGATTTTGTGGTCCACGCGAACTACAGTTAATCCCCGGGTTAAGAATGTCCAATTTATGGACAACTCGTACTTACTAATGGACTGCCATGAAGCCTATTATATTACAAATTCAGGTTTTAAATACAATGATTTTTAACAATGAACACACACACTGCTTTGTGACGTTCATGAAAACATTGCATGGCTTTTTATTATTATTATTATTATTCTTATTATGTTGTTGTTGTTTACTATATTTTTATTGTTCTAACTTACCTGCAAATTCAACTTAAAGATGTAGGGAATGGATCCCGTTTGTAACCTGGAGGCTGCCTGCACCTCGTACTGTTGAAGGGTTAGGATATCGGGCAACAAAGGATGAGTTTTTAAACTCAGCCCAAGGACAGTTATAATTATTCATGTTTGACTTGAGGTTAAGGGGTCAAGCTACAGCCAACATTCCCCGGCAAACGAATCCTTTCAAGCCAATTCTCAGGCTAAACGTGTGAGGCATCGCGAAGCGGACGGACTCGCAAACCGTGTTTAATTATGGATGGGCAGCGAGAGCAGTGGGGGCCGGCATCGGCGAAGGGCTGTGTTAGATAATTTGCTGAATTAGAAGTACAACGTCCGAAAGAAAATCGTCAGCTCGTTCCGGATTTTTCCACTTTCTTCAAAACATGGTTTATAATCTAGGGACCCGCTCGCTGCTTTAGCGGGAAACGTAAGAGGTGTGGTAACGATTTTGTCAACATTAGCCGTCCTCAGAAAGAGGATATTACGAATTCAAACTGGCCTGGGCGCCGTCAGCCTGGCTTGACAGCTACTCCGGCTGCGTGCCGGGACTCCTGCAGGGATTCCCAACACAATCCAGACAACGGAGATTTCGTTCACGTTTGTCGTGTGCCCTGGTGAAGTCCGTGCCCACATAGCATGAAGTCGTAGCTGCCTCGTCCACCCACAGACGGCTCGTGTCTGTCTTTTCCCTTCCCAAGTCCGTGGGGGTGTATAACTCGAGGAAGGAGACCTGATTGAACAACTGGCAACCTAAAATGTGGAAAAATTAGGGGGGGGACAAACATAAGCAATTAAATATCAGGCCCAAGAATTTCTTAACTTAAGAATACCACAAGATTTTTCATATATATGAATTTCTTGATCTAACCCAGAATTCTTATCAACTCAGCTCGATCTCAGAGACCTTGTTAGCAAAATAAATTTATCCTTTTGCCTGGATTGCACTATCGCTCAGAATGTTACAAAGTGTTAACGTACAATTGTTACAAGTGATAAAATTATCGTACACGTCCGCCACAGTAACGGTCTCCTGTGTCTCCGGTGTCCTCAGGGCTTTGAGACATTCATCACAATTATGGCTTGGGATGGTTTCACCTTGTTCCGGGAGAGTGAGCAGAGGCAGGTTCCTGCCCTGTGCATTCACACACCTGCTCCTCCGAAGCTCATTACCTTCTCTCTTCCCGCACATCGGGAGATACTAGAATAAACCAACCTTGGAAATCAGAAATTTCCATTTGTTCAGATCTCGCATCGAGCCATAAAAAAATAACAGTGCACCTAATTGTAACCCATAAAAATCTTACTGGAAACAAAGTGCTGTTCAATGCAAACGAAAGATATTTTGGATGTTTAAATACACAATAGAGTCAAATCAAGTCAAATCAAGTGGACTTCATTGTCATAGGATGCATATGCAGGTATACAGTGCCACGGAATAACCTCCCGAGGTCACAGTGCAACGTGCAAACGGCACTGAAGGAGGAAGGTTTCCACAGTAAACAAAGGTACATACAAAGTGTAATGTGTGTATGTCAACAAGTAAGGCAGCAGCAGCAAAAAAGGCATAGATATAATGGCTGAAGACTTATAAACAAACTGAAGACAATAAACAAAACAACAACAACAACAATAATAATAATAATCATCCATCCATCCATTCATCCATATCCATCCATTTTCTGAAACTGTCCTATTCAGAGTCATGGTGGGTCCAGAGCCTACAATAATAATAATAATAATAATAATAATAATAATAATAATAATAATAATAATAACCATCATCATCATCATCATCATCATCATTATTATTATAAGATGGGGAGGGCTAGATCCCACCCAAGGACACAGGACAGAAGGCTAATCCATAACAGTCATTGCTGATTATTTCCTACAGTGTTTTACCTCCTTGTGTTCAATCAAGTCCTGTGTCATGTGATGGCAGTGAAAAATCCAGCTGGATTTTATTTTGTCCTGTGTCTGGGATCCTTGGGAAAGTTTTATATGGCAGCAAAATGGGGAGTAATGAAGACAGACATCCGAGGGAGCGGTCTGCTCACGGGCACCCTTCGTGTGTGCTGTAATCCGATTTGCACACCCACCCCACCCCCATCCCTTACAGAATATTTTATGTTTTGAAGCCTCTTTTGAAGAACAGTTGCCAAACTGGAAGTGAAAAGGAGAAGTATTGTTGCAATAGCCGCTTTCATTCCTTTACACCAGTTTTAAAGACAAGCGGCAGTAGACTCTGAGGTAACCTGACACATTTCTACTGTACTGTAGATCAGTGTGTATGCATTTTTGGGCAAAAACTAGCTTCCTCTTCCGATTAAATTAAGGCAGGGCCAGCTCTGGTTGTTCTGCCATCCCCCAGAGGAGATTCCACTGAGTCCTCCTCTCAGAGCAGCAGGAAACAAATTATGTCAATCCATTTATATTAGAAAACATTTCAGTCCCACAGAGTGCTAGCTAGCTCATATCTGTTTCACAAAAAAAAGTAGTGAAATATTAAAACTTGTGTAAATAACTGTAATGTCACGGAACGCAACCAGAGATATTTCTGCACCCCCGATCAAACGGGACCCTAGGCAATCGCCTGTGTCATTTTTAAGGTGGGCCCGGCCAGAATTAAGCAAACTGATTAAATCAAGGAACATATGAAACAGTCCATTTGTACACCCAGAACCCATGAGAGGCATTATTAACATTTAGCAACGGTATTGATGCTTGCATCCGCCCCACATGTGACGTGCTTCGCTCTGGAGAGTTTTACTTACAGAAAAATGTTCTGAGGGCAGAACAAAAAAGTGATTGGTTCATAGCGATAGCTAATCAGACTGTAGATGAGGTGAGTCCAAGCAACTAGAGGAGGCAGGACTAACCAATCAGATGTTTTGGTCCCGCCTCCTCTGGTTACTTGGACCCACCTTCTCTACAATCTCATTGGTTATCGCTCTGAATCAATGATATTCCAGTCTGCCCTCAGGACATTTTTCTGTAAGTAAAATTCCCACGAGCGTGTGCTTCAGGGACAAGCGGGGGGAGCTGCCTGAGCACTGGTCCTGGTGATGCTTTTGAGCCCGAGTGGCTTTTTCTGATCACTAATAATCACCGATCGCAAACCACAACCCACCATCAACCAGTCTCTGCCCCGCCCCTACCATGCAGTCTAATCTGCGTCCCATCGGATCCTTCACAACACACTAGGACAGACAGCACCGGCTGACATTTCCAGTGCGAATGAGGCATTTATCTGCTGATCCAACATGAGAGGCGGTCGGAAGGAGGTACAGGAGTGAAGCAGCTGTGTAACTAAGATTGTGCACAAAGTCAGTCCTTCTGTGATCCTGCAATCCAAAAACGAATGATCACCCATTTTCTGTGGAAGTTCTAATACTCTTCCTTTACTTTCAAATCTAACTGCAAAAATATAACACCAAATAATTATACAAATAAACTAACACTGAATGGTTAGTGCACCCGCATCTTCGATTATTCAGGGACTGTCATCGGACGACGCATGTTGTTTTTAATGCGTGTTGTTTAATTGCAGGCTCAGTAGGGACCTTGTGGGAACTATGGCCTGGATTCTGCTGTCATGTATGCAAAATAGATAAAAGAAAGTAAGTCTCACGGAGGTGGCAGAGTAAAGGTTGTCACGGCTTCGAGAGAATCTCATAAACTCAATGCTTTTGTTCGCTTTAATAAAATCGGACGGTTCATTTAGCTGACGTCTTCTTTATGTACCTGGTATATATATGCTAGTCTAAAATAAACACATCAGGTAGCATATTACCTCCCCTGTCATTATATAAATAGAGACCCATAATCCTTGTTTTTTTTTAATTAGGTTGGAATCAGCTTCAGGCTGCCCGTGGTTTATCCACTTCTTGTTAAGGGAGACGCACAATTTCCTGACCACCTAGGAAGGGCGGAGCAAAAGCTGAGCAGGTAATCTGCTTCCTTACGCCTGTGTGGTTGCAGGTTTGAATCTGGCCCCTGAGCTCACGAAGGCTTTTTTTCCTTCAGAAATCTGGTTTCCTTCAGAAATCTGGTTTTCTCCTAAGAGATGTGGTGGAGATGAACTCTAAATTGCCCTTCTCTCATACTCTTGGATTTCGGGGGGATTGGCTCCGGGTCACTGCAACCCTGATTGGCTAAGTGGTGACTTAAAATGGATGGATGGACATAATCCCTCAGGGCAGCTTGTCCTTGGGGCAAAGGAACTAAGTAGAATGGCTTTCTTCTTTTCAGAGAAGACAAGACAACCATTTTGTCAAGAACAGATGTACATGAGCACATCCACACTTCTCTTTCATTTTGAAATATGCATTTCTATATAATTTCACAAAATATTCCTAAAAAAATGCTTCATTATTATTACATTTTGTGTTTGTACAAATAGTAATTGTCCTTAAGTCAAATTTGACATCATTCATTCCACATTCCCTCGTTAACTATAATAATCACAAATTACTACAAATCTTGGACATGCTGTTATTATTCAATTTAAATCAATTCTAAGAAAACAACTTAAAAAAAAACAGGAAGCGAATATATTAAAATATATATTAGGCTCTTGAGTACAATAAGCAAATGATTGCTTGTACCCTAATGGCATCCCATTTACGGTACATTTTTTCATTGGGCAATTTTAGTGGCTTTTTTCATATTTATTTTCAAGCAGGTTGTCTACTAAAAAAGTAAAAAGGGTACTCCCATAGTGGGTGCTAAATATATGTTTTTTCAAGGCTAAATAGTCACAGTGTGGAGAGTAAAATTTGCGATAAATTTGGGGAAAATTTCCAGATAACTGCGAAACACTGTGCCCCAAATCTGTATTTCATCGGTTTTTGAAATGAGTTAATTGCAAACAAACAATTTAGTTAAAATATTTCACAATTAAAGGAGGCCAATGATGCCGCATTCATAGAATAGCATACAATTTACAAGTACAATTGTCATATGATCTAACAGAGCTGTTTTTTAAAGTTGGAAAATGAGAAAAGAGTGATCAAGTCATGTCATCAATCATTAATTAGCTAACAGTTCAAATATAACCTCAGACAGGTCAGAAAGTCTATAAGGCAAGAGCTAAAGAATTTCATAGTCTAAAATGTTGTAAAGGCTTGTCAAAGAGCTTATAAAATATCCAAATCCATCCTACACTTGAGTAAAAAATTGATCTGTACCATTACACTCTGTATTTCTCACTTTTGATCTTACAAACACCCTAAACTGAAATATTGAACGGTGATGTGTGGAAGGCTGGAATTTAAAGTAGACAGGCAACGGCTTTGATCTGGCAGAAATGCCATTTCTCCTAGCAGGCGCACAACTTCAGCTAACCTGTGTCGTACGAGAAAAACTCCACTACCTACCCTCACATTGCATTGTCAACAAACCACACTTCTTCCGAGTTTAGCTCATTTATCTGACACTTTTATCCGAAGTGGCATATAGTAACGGGAAGGGTTACCAATTTTTTATTTAAACACACGTACCCCAGAATTCAAACCCATCATCTTTGTGTTGCTAGTACAATTTTCTATATGCTATGTGCTTGTCAACGTTAAATACGTATTTATCAATGACTGGTGACCATGCCTGCTTGACAGCTGTATGTTTGCAATACGTTAGCTACTGTCTGCTAATGATAGATACTGTCTGCTAATGATAGCTAATGTCTGCTAATGATTTAAATTTAACTGAATGTCATGTAATCCAGGCCACCATGAGCTGGCAGGGGTACAAGCTACGATTTTTCTGTGCTTGTATGACACGTTGGAGTGGTTAAGCAAACAACAAGAGAGCAAGAGGGAACAATGTGTCCATCATCACATTTGTGTTGTTTAAATGTCAGCTGTACCATTTAGTCAGAACAAGCGCTGCAGGTTAAAATATATTCAGGCATGTTTCAAAGGGTGAATGGCAAACATTTTAAAAGCAGAATTACAAGGACAGTTTAAGTGTTGCGTTAATCTGCGTATGCAGGACCTTTAAGAAACACTGACATTATGGAAAAGTTTCTAGTCGGGGCGCATCAACAAAATTACATTTGTGACTCTAGTCACAAATTCCCTTCAAAAAGCAGTGACCTCTTAAGTCGCGATGTCGCATAAGTGTCACTGGCTTCCGGACGTCAGTGACACCTCCTTATTTCTTTGGCGTAGAAAGTGACCCTTAGAGAAAGCTGGGTCAAGACAGTGCACAAGCTGCATGCGAAAATGGATGCATCCATTACCGGGTTAAGGCGATCACAGCATTCCTCCCAAAATGAAATTACTGCCTGTTAACTCATACTAAACCCTCTGCCCAAGTGTCCAGTGTCCTCAGCAAGAAATCATCTTAAAAATTATATATCCCGTTCTAGGTGAGACACTTCATCAAAAAGTATGTCAAAATATTTCAAGGTCAGTTAAGCAATTCTACAAAAAGTTATCCATCCATCCATCCATTCACCCATCCATCCATCCATCCATCCATCCACAATACAAAAGAAACAAACTCAATGGAATATTTATCTGTGGTTTCTCAATACAGTCCATTTCACATTAATGTAATATTTTATCCAAGTAATATAATGAAATAAATGATAAGCTTTCAGTTTATGACACCCAAATAGACCAATATTTGGTATACAGGAAAAACACGAGTAATGCAGTGGAACAAACCTAAAATGCGATGATGTATATGGATTCAATGTGGTGGTGCTTACTTGCATCCTGTACCGCCGTTTATCATTATTGGTTTATTCCATTCATGCGTTGCATTTTCCCCTCTGATGGTGTTTCTGTTTTCATCATTATTTTTTCTTTTGCCTGGCTTTATTTGTTTCTTCCTGTCACATTCTGAAACTACTCAGTGGGAGGTGATTTAGACGAGTGCCTTAACAAATACGGACCGTGTAACTTGTTGACTGGAATAATAGTTTAGCGAACCTGACGCTGTGACTGTACCGCACCCTGCTTTCATTTTCATGTCCCTGGCTCTTTTCAAAATTTAGACAGACAGACAGACAGACAGACAGATAGATAGATGAAACCACAGTTTGTCTGTAGGAGCCACTAAAGGCCTCTCGTGACCGTCAGCTATTGACGATTGCTCAGATAAATACGCTTGCGGTATCTACAGATTGGGACAGAGACGTTGGTCGGTTACCCAGGTGATCTATAACGTCTTGCCTGCATGTGCAGCTTTTGCTGCCTGCGATAGATGGATGGATGGATGAATGGATGGATTTATGCACCGACATTAAAGTAACATGATGCGATTGCTCCAATTTAAAAAGCGTGCACCGGAAACAATTTGGGATGACCTAGGAATGAATCATTGCTAATATCTTTGCATCAGTAAAATCTAACTTATTAATATATAATTCTTACTAGAAGACCTGTGACTGCATTATTTAGAAATGTGGCCAAAACCTTTGTATTTAGATTGATCCCTCCTCTCTAAAGTGTTTCTGTGTCTGTACCACATCGAATAGCACAGTATCGTAATTGTATCATGTTGAATCGCATTGTGTTGAATCGAATCGCGTCCAAATGCACTACATCGCAGTAGGGGTGAATCGTATCACATCGCACTAGAAGTCACTTCATATATATCTTTAATGTTGCTGGAAATGCATGGAGCTGCAGATCCCTAATGGACGGACAGATTTCTGGCCATTTTCTCTGTAAGATCCCAGCACACCCTCCCCATCTGACGGCGCCTTGTTCTTTTTGACCCAGAGCTGCATCCTGGGGACACGACTGGGGATGTTGTGAAGCTTAAACATCTGCTCTCCCCAGAAAATAACCTCCAGGCATATTGTCACAGCCACAAGACGTATTCCTAGCTGCGGGCCGATGTCTATTTTAAAAAAATGCATACAGAGGATTTATGGCTTGCTTTGTGCATAATTCAAGTGCATTTCTGACCTTCAAAGGAGCCGTTTTATATATGGTATGTGCCACAGCATCGCTGGCAGTCATTTGTCTCATCTCTTCTTATCTCACCCGTCAGTCCGTTTCAACCTGTTTGCTGAAAATATAATTAATTAATACTTTCCGGCCTTTTCTTCAGTGACTGTACAAAATGTATCTAAAATACACATAATTTTCCTTAAAAAATGTTAATAGTGGAGGATGATGCTATGTCAGATCATGACAAGAACTAGGCTTTTTCATAATTAAATGACATGATATAATGAGTGTGTGTGTGTGTGTGTGTGTGTGTGTGTGTGTGTGCGTGTGCGTGTGTTAGGAAAATGATATTTCTAGTGTAGCGGGGGATTCTCTGAATTTGCATTTGCTGACAAAGCGCTGAAAACTTAATTGCTTTTATAACTGAAGATCCATCCATCCATACCTCCAGCCATCCATCCATCCATCCACATATCTCAAAGCACCCCATCCCATACAGCATGGTGCACAAGGCTTCCACAGAAGGGAGTCAACAAACACATCAAATCACTGATACTTCCACATGATGATCCAAATGCAAAATAATCTTTTATGTGTATCAAGAGCAAATCATGACATTCCCCAAGAAACAGCCCCGTTGAGTTTTCGACAGCCTTTGAATAATGATCTCCTTCAACATTTCTCGAGACTTTACAAAGTTAGCAGAGGCAGATGGTGATGGTAACTGTCATCATTTGGACAGTTTCTTTGCATCATAACTGCAGAAGTCGCTTTCAGACAACTTACAAAATGCCTCTCATAGAAGGTTAGCTTCTTCAGTCCAGTCACTGCCTGGGTTTCATTTGCTGCCAGGCTGAATAGATGACAGAAGCGTGAAAAGCAAATTTATTATATACAAGAGCCAGAAATTGTGTAAATTTGCATGCATTTCGATTCAGTTTAAATACCTTACAGCATCTTCTCCCCTTTCCTCATTCACCTTCAATCGAGTGAATAAGACATTCTTCCTAGATGTCAGGTTTCATAACTTTATAGTTCTGTAGGAAACTGTTACCAAGATTATTCATGTGTGTATGAAGAAATATGACTTTGGAAACTTCTGTGCCTGATACTGATCACCTTTTTCTATCTCTCCATGAGCATTTCAATCAGATTCGTAAAGTAATTGAGGTATTTACTGACAAGACCACTTACATTATTGGATTCAGTGTATAAATGCAATCTATGGTACAAAGATATGACCCTTTCTACAGTATGCCCTGTGACTGAAATGACCACGTTTACAGGAGTAACCTGGTACCACAGTGTTGGAAATAAGCAGAGACAAAGGGTATGAAGTTTTGAAGCAGGAGAATGTCATTTTAGATTTGCATTTTCAGATGTTTAAGCTACGGGGCCCTGACCTGCGTAGAAGCCATTACGCATCTGTGAATGCGAAAAGCCTTCCTATGAGCCACTGGCCTGTGTTCCGCTGTGCTCTGGCATTTCAACCAGTTTCACATTGCATGTATTCCACATGCAAATACTTGGTGCCACAATGTAATAGAAACATAATCCACACACACACACACATACACACAAAGACCCGTACTCATATCATTGTGGGGACCCCTACCCAGACCTAACCTTAAACAGAAGTAAACAGACAATATAGACTTTTGGCATTTTTAGTTTTTTGATTTGCAGTCACACATTTTAATAATTTTGAGGCTATCCTTGTGGGAACTGAAAAAATGTTCCAATTACAGAAACACACACACACACTTCTCAAATAAGATGAGAGGCAGCAGTAGTTTTTCCTAGATGCTAAAATAAGAGACATAGACAGATATAAATGAGCCACCCTAGGCATCTTAACCCAGCAGTCAGGTGTGTCTAAGAAAATGTTATTGTTTCATATACATTATACTGTATTTTGTCCACTGTATTTATATATAAACATAAAATAATACATTGTAACGTAAATTACACCAAAACTTCTTTTTTTTTCTTATAGCCAATGATTCATTCATCACTGGCCATCATAATCCGTAGCCGTGTCTTTGGTCTGGGACGCACATACGATTCGGAAGGGGAGCGATATACTGTACACTCTCTGTATAAAGAGGAAAAGTAGATAACATTCCCCAACGGCGTATGATATCTGTATCTTAATTGCATTGCATATGTAACGGGAATCATGGGCTGAGTTTCAAGCAAAAAGTTTGGGAGATGATGACTTTTACTCTGCGCTGTGGAATTTTAGTTTCCATGTTACCATGTATAAAATAAAGGCAAGAAACCACAATGCTGTGGGGGTTTGCTGCAGCTGGACAACGGACAGCCCCCCACTCACAACATCTAACAGATTTTATTGTCAAAACTGCATAACGGACATATTTACATTGTAGCATAGATTGTTAACTAAATAGCTATACTTTTGCCTAGCAGTTCACAGCGAGCTGTTGCTCCTTGTCTCTATACTGTTTATCTTTCTTTGTCGAATCATTTTACCGAAAACTCTTTGGTTTTGATTCAAAAATCCTTTTCAATTGATTTCATATGCGCGAAACTTACAGAAAAGCCTTTCATGTCAGGCCTCATTAAAAATAATCTCTGTTTTGAATCACTCCATTGTTTGTTGCGCATATTTTAATATAAAGAGACCATAGCGTTCGTATTTACATGAAGCTGACCGATACAGTTCGGTTACGTTTCATTCCAAGTACCAAATGGCAAAGAGAGTTAATTGCTCTGAGTTGAAAATGGTCCTGTCAGACTTGAGAAGAGAGGCTTTATGAATAACTTCTGGGCCTAATTATCTGTGAATGGCCACATGTTCCCAAATCTACACCATTTGCATAAACAGGTTGTTGTCTCACAAATTTAATTGATTGGTTTCTTTGGAATTCTGGAACCACATATTATTATTATTGAGTTATTTGTCGTGCACCTCCTAATAAATGTCTCACCATTAGTTATGTGTTCCATAAAAACAATAAATAAATCTATGCAGTATTTCTGGGACATTACTCTTTTTCTTTCTTTCTTTCTTTCTTTCTTTCTTTCTTTCTTTCTTTCTTTTCTGTTTACTATTATTTCACTTTTCTTGACTTAAAAATGTAATTACTACAGGCAGGAATGACTTTGATAGTGATTTCAATGTGATTTTATACAACATGCACACCAGTACAGGAGTGAAACCCATAATGTTTTTTTAAATTTATTTTTGCATCTGCGGTGCATTAGGATAGTGAAATATGCATTACATTGTTTTATTATACTTTATTTCTCCTCTTTTCAAATTAAATTAAATATAACAATAAAAAGAGCATCATGCTTGTCAAATTGTATCTTCAAGCCAATACTATCACTTACGTCTCAGAAAACTTTAATATTAACACATTTAATATTAACAAAATTTAAACTCAGTGTGAATATATATAGTATTCATGTATATCAGACTTTAAGACTGTTTTCTCTGGCAAATGATCTCTGGTATTTGAGAACATACCATCTGCTCTACTGAAACTTGGAATATATATCTGCAAGTCTATATGCTTGTTTATAATATATCTATGGTTTGTGTGAAAGGCACGATAGATAATTAGGCATGGCAGTCATAACTAGAGCAGCTTGGATTACTGTCAGGACCATAAATCCCATTGCAACACATTCACAGCTAAGGTCCAATGGGGAGCAGAGTTTCTATTTCACCTACCACCTATCGGGAACTTCTCCATTATTAGCCAAGTTAAATCAAGCTGCCCTACATTGGTCTTTGTTGCAGTTATTCTACGTTGTTCGCCGCAGGACTCCAGAGCCTCTTGTATCCCCTCACCAAGCAAACAAAAAAACAAACAAATAGATGACTGAATGAATGAATGAAGCAATTAATTAATTAATGAACATCACAAATGCCCTTAGAAGGTTCATATTTCAGTCACGTTTACTGGACTTGTGCATCGGTTTAACCAAATCGCCGTTTGCCAGAGAAGGGGGGGGGGGGGGGGGACCACAAACAACA
>JAODJW010000050.1:3695452-3712728 GCA_026777045.1 Hyperopisus bebe
GGGGGGGGGGGGGGGGGGTACATAAAATTCAAAAGCTCATAAATCCATAAGGAAACAGACAGGATTTTGCTGAGTGACATCATTCATGTAGTAAAGAGATTTCAGCTTACATGGGTGACAAGTGCCTACACCTACAAGCTCCAGAGGGTCGGGGGGGAGGATAAAGGAAATAAAGCAGTAAAGCGAACGAAGGTGATGTTGTAATCCAGGGGTACTGATTTACTGCCCCCGCATACCTTTTTGATGACTCAAAGTCTGCTTCGGAAAGTCTTTCGCCGTCGAATTTTCGCACTAATACAGTTTACATTTATAGATGTCGCCGTGGTCAGGACATTAATAAAATTGAAATCTCACTGCAGCAAGTGGTGCCGGCAACAGGAGTGGACATTACGAGAGTCGGGCTGCCAGATCAACTTTTCCATAAAGCACTTTGAGGCCGCGCTAAGTCGTGCTGTCGAATCCAAGGTCAGGGAGTTCACTAATAAACGTTCACCTGACTCCCAAGCGCAAAGCTCTGTTCTGCTGTGAATACCGTCTACGCCAGAAAGCTTTTGGGGTCATGTGGTTTTGATCTCAAAGTCTTTTAGCTCAATCAAAGACAGGCTGACTTGACTTTCGATGATCCCGTGAAAGATTCCAGTCAGGTCCTCGCCGGGGGGTGAATATCTGGTTTTCTGTGACCTTTCGGACTTTGAGGCCGATGTTCAACTGTCCCAGCGTCACTCCATCTAAAGTTGGGTTGTGTTCGTAGTAGATCACAAAGGGATTTCGGTAGGGGACTTTTAACAATGGGGATGATGCTTTCTTCCTCTCACTCCGCAGCTACTACAATTATCAATGGGCTGTTAATGTCAAACTTACCTGCTGCTTATATCCAAACAACATACAGTACAGGGATAGGTTACAATTTATGGGCCTTGGGATTTGAATCCATGACTTTTGCATTGTTAGCACAATGCTCTAGTTGTTGAGCTCTTCACAGGGTCAACGAAAGGTAAAATTTGAGGTGTCAAGGTTGTATTTCTGATGTAGATACCTCATCCTATCCACGCTGTGTTGGCATCCACTGCAATATCCTACGTAGGGGGCACGGAGAGTGACATGGCCAGCTACCACACGATGGGCAAATCTTACTGGAACTATACCGACATTTTAACCCATCACTGATTGCTTTAAAGCGGCCTCCAACTCTAACAAGCTTCCCAGTCATCAATAGTTCTTTTTTATCTTCATTTCTTTGTATATGTACATGTCGTTTCGGCCAAGTGAACAGCGTCATGCCCTGCGCTTCTTGGTGTAGGTTCTGGGGTCGACTTAGCCTTCTCCAGGAAAAGGGTTTAATGTAGATGGATGGATCGATGACCAATTGGATTAAAACTTTTAATGCAAAAATATGCAGATTCCCGTTTCCCTACCTCATGTACTTGGGGAAAAAATGACAGCAGTCTACAGTTATGCAAACATTTCATCATGCCTGCTTAGCATATCCATGTGTATGCATGAAGCGGTGGGAAACGATCATTAATTTATTTGCTGCCCCTTTCTATGACTTACTGTGCATCAATATTGCATTTTATTTTTCCATACTGTTTTCTGGGGAAAACAAAGCACTTGGAAAAGGCATTTTTAGAGAGGTTAGTGGCTAAGTAATCCCAAGACTCGTATAAAGGAAGATAAGTACACAGATTGCTGTAAGCTATATTCAGTTTTACCTATAACTAAGATCAGTGTGAACAGAGATATAATGCAGATTATACACTGTACGCATATATTATATAGAAAAGAATGAAAAATCCTCATGAAATATGCTTGTGAAAATGTGCTTCCTTGCCTATATGCCTGCACAATTTGTAGAGATTTACAGAAAGATTTTTCCGAGATTTAGGAACACGAAACATGTATATACACCGTGGATGGCCAGTTTTATTAAGTTGGTAGAAATCAGATTCATATATTGACTCAATTGCTAGTTTAAATGGTTAAAATGAGTCCATAGGTGTCCTGAAAAAATAACCCTGCTGATCTATAGCTATCGTTCAGTGTATAACGACATTACGGCATGATATCTGCTTCTCATAATCTAATCTCCCGAACTCTTCGAGGAGCGAGTTGCGAGGAAACAGCGTGCCGTGGGGTCTGGCCTTAATATCGCATTACAGTGCAGCCATAGAGTGTGAGTTCAGCAGGCCAGTCATTCTCATGTGCCGGCCACTGTCATTTAAATAGTGTCTCAGCCCTGCAAATGGAGGGAACAGAAAGAGCACGACGCCATTTCAACACGGTCATATTACTGGCATTTCAAGCTTGGCTGCAGAACCGATTTCCTCGCCATTTCCGAAACGGCCATCGAAAGCTTAAATCTGACCCTTGCAGCTATCTCACCTCATCTGCCGCAAACGCCCCGGCGTGTCATGACGATTAATCGCAAAAACATTCCCGTTGTACCTCTCAGTCAGGTCAGTCCTAACTCATAGATGAATATCGAATTCGAAAAAAAAAAAAAAATGTAATTATTCTGTTATAATATGAAGCGAAAGTTTGCTAAAGCTACTGTTTCATTCACCCACAGACAGATTAAAGTGTATAATTAACATAGAGCACAGTGACTGAAATCATCATGGAAATAGAGTGCAGGATTTCGACATCAAATGATGTACTACTGCCGAATCCTTGATATGTCTGACCTTGCAGATGGTCTGATCACAGCCTATTATACTATTGTTCTAGAATGTTCCTCACTGTGGCCGCGTAATAGGGTGGTATGGAGCCTCGGTAGGGTGCGCTGTTGCCTGACACCTGCAAGGTTATGGGTTTGCATCCCGCTTCCGCTCTAGATGTGTGGAGGTTGCATTTTCTTCCCCTGTAGTTTGGTGTCTGTCTACTACATCGCCAGCACATGCAGCAAACCCAACTGATACCCTTCATGTGTAACTGCCGACACCCTGGTTAAGGTGTTTGCTACCTTCCATGCCTTATGGTGGACTATAGGCTGTGGAAGGGGCGTCTGAAGGGCATGAATACCCTGGCAGATTCCAGTAACACTTAAGGGGACCCTTTAATACGTAAAATGGGTCGGGGGGGGGCAAGGTCCCCTTCATTAGTTGTTCATATTTCATTAACAAAACAGCAAAACAATTATAATGATAATTTAACAAAATTGATATAGTACGAAACAACCGAATAGCATGATGTACGAGAATCTGCAGGATGACAAACGAAGCACATGAGGGTGAAATGGGGGAAGAAGCGGAGATTGTGTTCCAGCCCAGGACTGGAGCAGGTCTGACAAAGTTGACAAGAGGAGCGTAAACCGGAGAAGGCTGTTCTGGGGTCAGAGTTAAGAACGTACATGGAGACACGGACGGCAGATCACAGACAGCTAGCAGCTGGGTTTAGCAAAACAAGACCCTAACTTTTACATGGATCAGTATAACAAACAGGAACATGTAAATGTATAGTGAAAAGTAAAACTAAAGAGAGTTAGTTAAGTAAAGATTTGTTTAACATGCATTTAAAAATCTACCTTTACAATCTGAAGTGGAATTTTTCTGGAGCAAAAAAAACAGACTTTTACAAAGAACAGTGTAACAAACAGGATATTAAAGTAGTGTAAAATAAAAGAGAAATACCTAAAATACCTTAAACATTTTTGCATACTAAAATCTAAAGTGGTACCTTTCGGGAGCAAACCAAAACCAAACATTTGGCAAGGAAGAGTTTAATGAAAAGGAAATTCAAACAGCCATGTTTATAATGCATTATAATGCAATTTGAATGTGCTTATAAATAATAAAATAAACGTATCAACCTATAATACATTACAAAATTAGCATTTGCATACTATTATCTGAAATTGATACTTTTCCATTATAAAGCAGTTTTGGATGTATCTTCCTGTTTCTGAAAACTATTCTCAAGTTTCAATTTATTGATTTGTATAACAAGGTCAGAGGCTAATGGCTCAGTTCTTCAAATGAAAGTTTAACATTACATGTTACGGTAATGTGTTTCTTTGCGTTTGATCTCTCTCTGCTAAGTCGACATCCCCATAAAACACAATGTGACATTTAAAAAGTAGCCTAAGTACTATCACCCTGGCTTAAATGCTAAAGGATTCATCTGCATCCCATTACATTCAAGGAAGTAATGACTGCAGACGATTTTAATGTTCCCAAAATCCACTGGCACAAGAATCACAAACCGTGGGACGCACCCAAAAGCATATTGAACGGATTCAACAAAAATCTGCATTTCTGTTTCTACCCTAGAAATTGTGCAATCAAGCAATTAGTCACAAAATTTGACAGTTGAGCGAATGTATTTAGCCAAATTGCTTCCAGTCGTCTTTTTAAAAATGCTGCTAATTCTGTTTTTTAATGCATCACAGTTTTTTTTTCTCCCAAAAACACTGAGGGTGTCACTTTCAGATAATTATTAAAGGTAAGTGGAGATAGGGCTTCTGTGCTCAGGGTGTAATGCCTCATTGTAGCTGAATAAAATTATATATATATAAACAGTTTCTAAGATTTCACAGGCATTTCTAAGGAGAGTCCTTATTCACTGGATTTGGAATAGGTCTTTTGTTATTTTGTTGTGCATAAGCCGTAAATTTTGAGTGGTCCAGCAGTGGTCCGTGCACATGAGTGAGCCCTCCGTTATCAAAACAACACTGAATGTAAGTTGTGCAGAAGCAGATTTTGGGGGGGGGGGGGGGCATTAGACTGAGGACCACCATCCTGGAACTCACAGACCTCCACTTTCCACTCGGGAAGAAGGGAAATAAAAGAGGCTGGCATATTTACAGCACAGGCAAGGATCAACACGGAAAAGCTTTCCAGATCAGCAGGGCTGCCCTTAGGTCAACACGACCTCCATTCCAGAGATGTGGAAACCGCCTCCGTTAAGAAACAAGTTATTTCCCATAGGAACAATTTGCTACTTAGAACGACTTCTTCAAGAATGCTCTGGTCATCTCAGTTTAAACTTAAACTTATTCCAAATTAACTCTCCTTTCACTTTCCGCTATAAAAACTGTCAGTGGAGGCCAGGAGAAGGAGAACTTCAGATGTTGTGGTGAGTTTATTTTATGACATGGAGTTAAAGTTAAGGCTCCTCCTAGATCCTACACAGGTCAGATTTTCATTGACTTCTTGCAAGAAAAATATTCGGAACCATTGATCCAAAATATCTTCTGCATGTGTTTCAGAATCTTGTTATCTAAGAGAACTCACAGACCTCACAGAAATCTTCCCTTTTCTCTTACATTACAATATAATGTCATTGACATAGTGTTTTGGAAAAGCTTCTCCTAAACACTGTCATTAAAGTAAGATGACAACAGACTATTAGCACTTACATTAGTCAACTTACTGATTCTGAGAGGGTGTAATAAAACGTGATGTATTTTAGATTTAGAACAACTGGTAACACTTTACTTACGGTCATGTTTTGAGTAATTTATAAAAACATTCAAATTGCAGTATAATGCATTATAAACATGTAAATATTTATCAAAAGGTATAACACATTATAGCCATGTTTATTATGCATTATCAATTCTTCATGAAGCTCTCATCTATAATGCACTATAAATACCTTCATAATGCATTATAATGGTAGGTATAAACATTAAGGATGCTTTGTACTGCATTAAAAAGGTGTCTATGTTATTGCTTTTAATAAATATTTATAGCCATGTTTATGATGCTTTATGAATGTATTATAATGCATTATAAATGTGTTTATAAACTACTAAAAATGTGGCCTTAAGTAAAGTGTTGCCGAACAAGTGAACAGAGAACAACTTCACAATATGGTAGACGTCAGAAAACCAGTCAAATTTTTATCAACTGCTTGATGCTTAAGTGCCAAAAAAATAATCTCGCCTTCATTCATAATTTACAGAATGTGAAGTTCCATGCCAAAACATGAGGATCTTAAAAATGGGTTAAATTAGTAATAATATACATTCATTAAAACTTATTTATACTGATTATAATTATTAGAGTATTATATCAAATTACTAGGAATTGCACAGCCCCCTGTGAATTAATTTTACATTTACAAGTTTGTTCACTGTATTATACATGCAGGCAGTGTAGGCCGTTGGGGGGGTTGGGGGGGGGGTGGGGTTGTTTCTTCTTTTTTCAGACTGCAGCTTTCAGCAGAATCCCTTGATGCAGAGCTGAAGTCCAGCTGTTAAATCATTTAACCAGGCGTCGGCCGCCAGATAAAAGCCAGCGAGAGGCCAAGTGTGAGTGCTACACCTATTGTGGTCTTTAATGGCCTTTTATTAAGTGCTGACTCTGGGCTTTCTGCTACTCCGGTGCATATTAACCTGGCAGCTGCTTTACACACAACTGGTCATTCTGTAATTCAGCCGAGGCTGGGATCTCATGTCCCTCACCACCAAACACTTCTATAACAGGTTAGATTGTACCTTGGTGATCTCTTTCTCTCTCTCTCTCTCTCTGACACACTCTCTCTCTCTCTCTCTCTGTCATCCTGCCCTATTCTTTCCAGGCCAGTTGGATTCCTATTTCTTGTGCG
Organism: Hyperopisus bebe; assembly: GCA_026777045.1. Classification (NCBI taxonomy): domain Eukaryota; kingdom Metazoa; phylum Chordata; class Actinopteri; order Osteoglossiformes; family Mormyridae; genus Hyperopisus; species Hyperopisus bebe. The sequence goes on from JAODJW010000050.1 coordinate 3,702,002, forward strand.
TTCTCCCAATGTAGTTGACAGCTTGCCCGTTCTTACACTCATGTCTTGCATGCACTCTACTTTAGATGACGAATACACCTCTTGAATGAGATACAGTTTAAATGAAGTGATATGAGTCCATCCATCCATCCATCCGTCCATCCATCGTCCAACTCCATATTCACTATAGGGTCACCAGAGAGCCTATTGTAGGCAGCAGAGAGCAGGGGGATGGTGAGATACCAGAAGATAGCAGTCCATCACTGGACACATGCACAATATGTATACAATAAGTAATACATTGAATAGAGATGAGGTTCCATTGTGATGGACGGGAGATATATCTGGGAGACCCAGCACTGCGTGTAGAACAGTACCACTATACTGAATGTTTTGGCTTCATTGTTCTTTAAAAATACATGTAAAAAGGCATTAAATTGTTATCATGAACATTTTTATCATTATTAGATTATTCAAATGTAGTGTTGCAGAGAAGATCAAAGACAGATCTGACAATGTAAGTCTGTAGGGCTTTTGTTTAAGAGTGTAACTCCATGCCATTAATACTGCGAAGTGCTCTAGCTGTAAGGAACAATGAGACGCTACCTTTCAGCTTTACTCATTAATTGCCATTTCCTGGCAGCGATCTTGTGGGACTTGTGTTATCTTGCCAAAATAACTGTAGAAATGATAATGACACTAGAGTGTGAGCAGATTTAACGTCTCACCGGGTCCTTCTGTATTTAGCTACTATCAGAAAATTAGAGTGGCGATGTACGGAAAGCTGGTCTCCTTCCACGTACTGATAAGGCGCAACGTTATGCATGATATAGGATTGTATGTTGTCGCCATGGTTTGTGATGCCTGCAACCAGGGCTGCTCATAAGTGAGGAAGAAGGGAGAGATTTTCAGGGTACAGACACTGGGGGGGCATTAGCGTGAATAATTAGATTGCATTACATGAACTTTACTGATCGCAGAGGGATTTATTTCATGGTAGCTTTAGTTGGGGAAAGGGCGGGTGTCCATTCAATAGAATTGTTGGGTGGTCCAGCCATTTCTACTGCCCCGCCTAGGCCCAAAGCTAATAGCATTGGCTTCATATTGGGCTATGTATGAAAATACACTTTTTGTTAAGGTAAATGGTCTCCATTTGAGCCATGTCAGGGTGGTACAACAGCTGGCTGGGCAGAGCCACAACCTCACACCTCCCGGGGTCGTGGGCCAGCTTAGGTGACATCCCCGTCCCTAGGTGTGTGGGGGGGGGGGGGGGGTGGGTGTTCCTACATTCCAAAAACAGTTTCGGTGGATCAGCATCTGTAACTTGCCAGTGGCGTGTGAGTGCGTGCCCTGCGAAGAGCTGGCATCCCGACCCATGTGTGCCCTCAGCTTCCAGGACCGACGCCAAGCTCACCACGACTCCGCATTGGATAATCAGTTATATGGATGGATGGATTCATGTTTGAAAACGTTTATGTGGTTATAAATGATTCAGTGCAGTGTAGGATGGTGGCGGTGTAGGATATCTATCTAGATCTTCCACAGACTAACGTCATGGCTGCACACAGATCCCTCAGAGGGAGCCAGTGACTTACTGTCACCGGTGATAGCATGTCCTCATAACGAAATTTCTAAATTATTTAACGTCTTTTTGGAGTTTCAGGATTACATGTGGATTCTTAACTGTGGTTCTCTTGACTGCGGAGCAAATTTGCTAAATCACTCAGTCCACAGGATATGTTTTTGAGAAGATTTCTGTGGGATTAGTGAATTACAAAAAAATTAACAAAAGTACTTTATTGGATTACAAGAGGACTGAGTGAAGTTTGGTTCCCAGTACGGTATCATGTGACAATGAACCTGACCTTAGGTCACTGGCAATCTTATCTCAACAATAACGAATCATGGACTGAGTGCATTTTGGACATTTGCTATTCAATTGTTCCTTCTCACTTGATTCAGTTAAATAACTAGAAATATTGTAAAGAGTTTACTGTCATCATCATAGTTTAGATAAAAAACAAATTCCTCTAATCAATATTCATCAATAAGTAATAGTACTAGACAAGAATTGCAAAGGTTTTAGGCTGATGAATTAGCAAGGAATACACTTTCATTTCTCTTATGTGTCATTAATTCACGCGGATGAAAACCAGAACAGGTCTAGAGGACGTTTCCCTCCAAAATGAAATGAAATATGACAAACAATGAAGCTAGTAACCAGGTATTGCTCCATCACCTGGTTTCATACTATGGGAACCAGTGCAGTGGGATGATAGAAGGAATACGTGCACATTATTATTCAGGTCTGCGTAGCGAGATGAAACAAACAGACACGGGGGCCCCTCATGCACTCTCTGTATTTCTTTTGTTTCATTCGCAGCAGTTATTCACTTGATTTTACATACATATATTTTTGGAAAGTCTACGGCATGTAAATTCTGCTCTGACACAAACTGGTGGCAGGTGAGCTACAGTTCAAATTCAGAAATATGTTTGTTTAACTTTGCGTCACTTGTCGTATTACTACTAACATTTAATTTTTTAGTACCTGCAGTAATCGTAACTAAACTTAGATGTTTTGTTTATAATTAATATATATGGTTCCAAGTTAAAAATTGGCATTGTGGTTATACCATAGTTCTTGTATTTTATGATTGTAATGTGCTGGTGTCAAAGTGGGTGCTTGTATGTCCCATATGTCTTGACTCGATTTGGCCAGCAGGTGTCACTGGCCATCCTGTTCCCCCCTGTCTTGTGGCTCCTTAGTCCCTAGTGTGTTTCTCTACTCCCCAGGCTGCCATGTGGCTTAACAGGCCGAGCGGTCGGCTATCATCCGGACTTCTTTTGTTGTGAATATGAGGCTGGGCAGAGGCAACAAGGAGCAGGTAAGGTTAAAAAGGGGCAACCATAAAACAAAAGGACTACAAGGGATCAAAAACAAAATAGAAAAAATAAGAAATAACTAAAACAACCAGAGTTCAGCCTCAACTAATTGTTTTCTTGTTCAGCATTTATTTTTATGTTCTCTTGGTTTATTAAGTGAGTGTATTCTAGTTACAGTGACTGTATTATGTTCACATTTTCCTTGTTTTCGTTTCTCTTTTGTTTTCCTTGCTTTCTTACCTGCTGTATCTGATTGACCTCATCTGTTCCTTGTCGCCCCAAGCTCCTTATAGCCCACACCTGCCCCTAGTTAGTCCTTGATATCTGTGTATTTAAGTGCCTGACTTTGCTTAATTCCTCAATCAGTCATTGCAGTTGTTACTCTGTGTTTGTAACTGTGGTTGTCTCCCAGTCTAGCTCCCAGTTTTACTGTTTCCTAGTTGTATTACTTTGTGGTACTTTTTGTTAGTTCTTATTTTTCATGTTTCGTTTTTGGTCCCTCGTGGTCTCTTTGTTTTGCAGTTCCCGCATTTGTGTTCTGTTCTGTTAATAAAGTCCTCTGCTTGCTGTGAACCCCTTTTCCTGCCTTTGCCATGCCCCGTCGTAACAGTTGGGTGCTGTGACATTTTGTGTCGGCAGTGCTGACCTGTTACTATGGAGTGGTAATCGTTAATCAATTAACTAACGATTACTGCCACCTGGGGGTAGTCTAGTTAAGCCTTGCGCTTCTGTTCCCGATTGTAGAATTTTGTGCAGGTCTTTGCCAAGAGGAAGCTGCTTAGTTCAAGCTGTGGTTCACTGATCCTTGCTGGTGAGAGCATCTCCCAGTCCTTGTGCTTGAAATCTCCTAGCTCTCGGTTTGTTGCGCTTCTGCTTAATAACCCACTGGAATAACCCTGATCCTCATTCTGACTGCTTCTTCCATCCAGATCATGAGTATGAACCCAGATCCAGTAGAACAGTTGGGATGGGAATTGATTTTGGACGAATGTATAAGTACTTAGTTTAAATTCTTGGATTGGTTAGTAAGTTTATATATAGTGAATTGCCATTTTTTTCTGATAATATCATGAAACCTACTTAGCAAATTTGCATGATATTACTTATAAGTTGCATTTATGGATTGTGAATGTGATAAGGATGTCTTTGTGCACCTAATGAGGGAATTGCATAAATGAATGAATATTAATTTTCACATCACTTGCCTTGGTAGTCTAAAGTTCAAATCCAGTCCAATTTTCGACTTAATATTCCTGTTATGAGTGTTGGCCTTTGTCAGTAATTCTAAATGCCAGCTTGTGGACTGGAATGAGCAGGATAGGGTTAGGTTAAGGAATGGGTTAGGTGTATGACTTCTCTGGACCATGCACTGGCCTTAATATACTTCTGCATTCAAAATAATTTCCAAAGTTTCTTTTTAAGTGGTGGATGAAGGCTCCTTGTGTGGAACAAGTCTAGGGATTTTTTTCCCCCCTGTATGACCCATTTTAGGGCACGATTGTGCTTGGCAAAGAGTGGCAAATCACAGTGGTATTCTGAAATATTCAGAGCGGGTTCCAAACATCATGGCATGCTGTTACTCATCCTGGGGTTTTCCGAGGCAGCTAGCTTTTAAGCCGTATGTGTCTCTCTCACTGGCAAGGCATCAGCTTTGAGGCCTGTACTTTTTGAAGAAGCCTCTTTTTTTGTTTCTTCTTTGAATCGGGGGGCCAACGCCTACGTCTGCTATGTTTGATATGAAGTACAAGGCAATCCAATGTACGACTCTGTTCTGGCCCACTAGTCTGACAGCTCGTGGGGGTCATTCTCCTAATTAACAACTGAGATCTTCGTTACAGAGACAGCCCATCTGATGTACAGATTTCAAAATGATGGCTTCAGATAAATAACGAGGTATCAAGTTCGGCTACGTTCAGGTGAAGTCGGTAAGTTGGCCATATTATCACTGTAGGTGGTGTTTACATCTTGATTATAAAGTTTCTTTGCAGCATCCGCAAAACGAAGCCCTACCTCACCACCATTTCAGCTTGGGTTACTACCCTGACCTCTAGTCTTGTAAATCCCAGTAAGTCAGCATTTCAGGTTGACTCACCCCCCCCCCCACACACACACACACCAGCCTGCTTGGGGAGCGTTATACCTCTGCTCTATAATTTGCCCCCCACCCCCGCATAACAATTCCATTTACCGTGGACCTGTATGCTTTCAGACTGAAAGTGCCCCCCCTAGTGTCCTGGGGGCCTGAGGTCTCGTTTTGTCAGGGGCCCCAGGACTCCTAGCTACGCCCCTGACCTCCCCTCTCCAGCTCACCGCTCCTACCTGCCTCCTGCTTGCTCATTGTTTACATTTAAACGTTTTTCAAAGTTAGCCATGGTACATTAATCCTGGTCACCCCCCCCCATCCCCCGCAAGCACGCAGCTACCTTGCACCTCCCACCACGGGCTGCAGGATTTATCAAACAATGCAAGATTGGAGGAAAATGCCACGTTCTTAATTACCCCCCGAGTCAGAACCAATCATCAAACCCGACATAGTTCTCTGGATTACAGACAGCTGACCCAGACTAACAGGAGGCGCCTTACCTGGCCCGTCACGCTTCTGAGGAAGCTGATTGGTCTTCACAGATGTCATTTAACCTCAGCCTGCCTTCCCCGTTCCCGTTAAATCCTCACTTGAATCAAGGAAGTTATGAACATTTTTCTCTCATGTTAAAGTGGAAAATGTATGCCTCTGAAACAAGATAAGATTGATTAATTTATTACTTATATTGTTTTAATTTCAGTATAAGCCTTATTCAACAGGATTTTAACTGCTGTTAGCTGTTTTAAATTAGTGTTCCCTTCCGTATAATAAATTAAAAGAAATCTATTCACAAATCTGTGAATTTATTGCAAATGATATTACAAGAATAACAATCATCTAGGTTGCTTTCACATAGACTTATCATGTTTCTCAGCGCTAAGGAACACAATCTAGACTTGACAGTGACAGTTTTTATGATACACTTTGGGAAATGCACATACCAATCTCATCTGACTTCCCTGCAATTGATCGCCCCCTACTGGCAGGGTGTGTATATCCTTGATGACCATTAGTCATGACTCCCACTTTAAAAAACTGCCCGCATTGACTTCTCGAGGTTTCCTGCCGCGACCTTCATTCGACTTTGTCTGCATTAACATAATTCTGTAAATGTGGGATGACGGCCAGACTTACTGCCATGTCTCACAAACCCGTGCGTCATTTTGTTGAGCTCTGCTCTGGCTGCGGCTCAGCTCCAGGGTCGACCGTACGGAAGAGCCCGCCGGAAAACCACGGCCAGCTGTTTTCCGTCTCTGACACTTATGACCGGTCAATTTCATGTGAATGAATTCTACCACCGGGCAAGTTTCCTCAAAGCAGACACTCCATAATTTGGTCTCCTCCTTTTTTGTCACAATGGACCTTTATAACCTATGGAGTGTTTTGATTGTAGAAAACAAAATATTTCGAAAGACTGTTACTTAGAAGGTGCACTGTGACCCATTAAAGGATTGAGTCTGTAGATAATGGTGAGTGTGCGGTGTGTGTGTGTTTGAGAGAGATTGCATTACTTTGTGTTTATACACGTGTGTACGATACCAGTTAAAACCCATATGGTAGTTGATAGATAATGGTGTGTGTGTAGTGTGTGTGTGTGCGTGAGAGAGAGAGAGAGAGAGAGAGACTGTATTACTTGTGCTTATACACGTGTGTACTATACCAGTTAAAATGGTAGCCAAGGCAAATTTTTCCGCTGGTGCCCCCTGTCTGAGACAGAGTGAAACTTGCTTTTTAAGTCAACACCCCCTCTAAAGACGGTGTCCTATGCAGCCATCTGTGTCGCCTAATGGGTTGACCGGCACCGTGTGTATGACAGCGAATGTGTATACAGGGGCGCGGTGTACTTGTGTCTGTGTGGGACGAGGACATGGGGTGTTGCGTCTCGGCGTATTTGCGGTGCTTTGCTCTGTGACTGTGTTGTGCTGCAGGACATTCCAGTGACAGCGGTGGTTAATTGTTCCTGTTCCTGCCATCGATGATTGGGTGCGCAGCTGTATAAAGGGGTGCTGTTCCCTTGAGAGAGGACACTGCGCTCTTCCATTAGTGAAGCTCCGCCCAGTCACACTTTGTCGTCAGGGCTGCTTTTTGCATGGCTTTGGCGTTTTGCCTTGTTATTTTTGTTATTGGGTCTTGTTTTTCCGTCTTTTGTTATACGAGCCATTATTCGTATTTGTAATAAACCTTTTGTTTTACTGATTATTTTGTTCGTCGTGTGTTGGAGCTTTCTCGCCATCTCCTTTTCTTTGTTAAGGTGTCCTATCCCTATCCTGCTAATCCCGGCTTCTTACAGAATCCCACGGGCTTTTGCTTTCGGACTTCCCAAGCATTTGGGAGCCAATAAAAAGCAGCGACACTTGTATGCTTGACATTAGAGAGGCCAATTCGATGAAAGCACTCCAGACAGGCATCTTTAGAGCGCCAGAGAGACCCGTGGATCAGGGCATTGGGTTGATAAGCATGAAATACATTGTTAGAGCCAAGGCTGAATAGAACAGACCTTTCAGTACTCAGAAAAGGCAGATGAAGGGCCAAAAAACGATGCCATGTTCAGCAGCCTGGTGCCTTTTTGTTTCTGGTTTGTATTGGAGTAACAAAACAAGCAAATAAGGAGAATCGGCTGAGGGCTGATAGCTCATCTGGCCCCTTTTAGCGGAACACGGGAGTCTGTGCTCAGCGCCAGCTTCTACTGTCAAATGACGGTCTCCCCCCTTGCAGTTTGTCAGATTTGGCACAGATGAGAAAACGCTGCGCTCTTAAAAAAAGAATGAGAGAGAGTGGGGGGTGGGAGGCAGAGAGAGAGAGAGAGAGAGAGAGAAAAAGAGGCTTTTAATTAAAAGCATCCGGCATGATCCCCGGTGAATTGAATTCACCTTCAGTCGGGCTGCTTGAACGTGCAGGGAAGATTTCTGCTATTTTGGATCCTTTTAGAAAGCAGCATGCAGTCTGTAGTGTCAGTCCCCTCACCCTCAACTGCAGAAAGAAAGACGGAGGGGAAATTTCATGGGAAAAGAGCCATTAAAATGTTTTAAGACGTTGGGTATTTGTATAACGGTTTATTTTGTTGTTCTTCACAGGAAATTGCCAATTAGTAAGGTACTTATATGAAATGATCAGGTTTTTGGGAATCATTCCTGTAAACCTTGTAGGCCAAGGTTAACCATTGTCTTTTCTTGCACACTTTAGTGTTTGCAAGTTGCTGTTCCAAATTCATGTCCTCGTGAGACACTCACCAGCTATGTTCACACGAAAAACAATCAGTCGCCTGTGTGCGTGGTTTATAAAAATAAGGCGTGGCGATACATTCCACGAAATACTGGATCTGGAATGGCTGTGGTTTCATTTTGCACGTTAAGAGAAAAATAACCGTGAAATGATTCAGGGCTGGAGCAAAAATTCACACATGCCACGGCTGTCCGCGGCTGGACATGATTAGCCCTCGTCATAAATTATTACTATTCCACTGTAGGACGTTTTGTAGCTAGCAATACAAAACAGAGATTGTTGATCTTGTAGGGCTCAGTTTATAGCCGGTGATAAACTGTCAGCTTAACACATTTAGCTGGTGGTTCACAGCATCAGTGAGCTGTGGATTTTTTAGTGTTTTAGTATTTTAGTGTTAGCTAACTTTAGCGTTATCAGGCTAACAGACAACGAACAGAAACTGGAGGAACGCCGTGGCAAAAAGACGCCGATTTGTTCTTGTTCAGCAGGACCTCTGTAGCGGTACCACACTTACCGGAGTTTGGTGACGTGCTGCGTGACGCCGTCTATTCCATTTGTCCCCGGCCGCGACCTCCACCACGTCATTGTCACAGATGCTCGTTTGCTAATGCTGCAGAATTTACAAACGACGCTCATTTTTCGGAATTCAAAATGATAGCGTTCTTGGATAAACAGAATATCAGCAGGTCCTATTTTTAGTCCCGTCGGTACATATTTCTGTTCCTTTTTACATTTAGATGTTATTTGGTAACATACTAACCAAAATAAATTCTGTTTGTGTGATTGATCAGGATATGACCAAATAAGACACTTTGTTTAATGTATAATATGTTTATTATATTTATTTACCAACAAACCCAAATAAAAGCCTTTAAAAGCCAATTAAAATGTCTCATTTGGATTTATCATAATACACAGAAACATTTTTGAGCAATCAGTGGTCTTACAAAGTCGTAATAAATGGCTATTTCAGACATACCTATTTTTTATTTCGTATCGAAGTTTCTCTAAAAACCAAGGAAGAGCAGTAGGGGTGTTTCGCCCTAGAAGGACAGAACATCGCCTACGTTCACTCAGAGGGGAAGGACAGCGTGCTGTCACTCATCAGCTGATACGGAGGTAACATGTGGACACCACATGACAGCCCAGGGACGGGCTCAAACCTGGAACCGGGGAACTCCCACAGTGCACTGGGCCTCTGCGCAGCCGTCTCCTGAAATGGAACCCATAAATGTAACTATTTCAGTATCACGAAGCATCGTGGAAATACCATATCCTCATTTCCCTGTACCTCATTCACCAATAACTGTGCTGCCAAAGCGTGCCGAGATGCAATCATAAATAAGCTGAAAGTCCGAAATGACAAGCTCATTCCCACACGAGCAGATCCAGAATTTACAGCAAGCAGAGCCGATACCCTTTTATCCAACTATTTGTTTTATATATATTTTTTTTTCCATTAAAAAACCATTTCAGGAAAAAAAAAACAGTAACAATATTTATATAGGTCAAAACTGTAATTTTAAAAGGATGTGAAATATAAATGTCTAAAAATTATTAGTCTGCTTATTTTGTCACATCTGCTGAGCATAATCGTGTTTATGTGGTCATGCAAATTAGCCATCTGCCTGGCCAACAACTGGATTGTCCATCGTGAATTAATGAGCGAGCTGATCGGGCCGATTTCCTGTCGTATTATTTTGTTACCTAGAAATCTGGATGAGTTGTGCATTTTTTGCGGGGTTTTAATCATGGCATAGACGCGGGGCTTTTACGTCTGTCTTGTCTGTATTTAAATAGTAGAGTCTTGTGGGTGAGTGATAACTTTTCATGCACATTTTTTACGTTAACTGTTTTACTTCATTGTCCAGATCCAGTTATTTCTGAAAAGGACCCCCACAAACTGTACCCTCCCTACCCACTGCTGTGTCATATGGTCCTGTTTGCCCTCACGGCTGGAGTGCTTCTCATGGGGTAGTCTTCAATCCTCACCCCCCACCCGCGAAAAACACAGGACACCTCCCAAAACGCACCGAGAGCCGGGCCTTAGCACACATTCGCCGGCGTTTTCCTTTACAGACGCGCCGAGTGGGTGTGTTCCCTCTCCTTTAATAATTCAGCGTGCTTACCCAGCCACCCTTGAAGGAGCACCTCCAAAATTCATTACTTCCTGGACCTTCTTCTATTACAAGAAAGCTCATTGCAGCTCATGGTGCTTTTGTAAAAGAAACAGAGCCTCCTTTTAGAATCGAGGATCGCTTCAATAGACATGGCTTATCATTGACATTCCTCTTGCCATTTATGCATTTTTATTTAAACATGGCTGTGTTTTCGAGACGTATACCACACACACGGAAGTTACTTGTGAGTGTATAGCTCTGGTGCACAGCTAACCGGCTTTCGCATGAAATCCTCAAAATGCCTTTTGGATCTCTACGCATAAGTAAAATGGATATGAAGGTCTTAATTATAATTTATTCAGGGAGACACAACCAACCCACCCATTATTCAGATGTGCTCATACTGTAATGTCCCCCCCAACATATAATTGCAGCCT
>JAODJW010000050.1:3764005-3778840 GCA_026777045.1 Hyperopisus bebe
GAGCTGCAAGATGTGGAGCCCTACCCCCCCCCCCCCCCCCAAAAAGCAAAGCTCCAGTTTTTGACCCTCTCAGATCCACACCCGCTGCTGCCGTTTCCCGCTTCACCAAATCTCTCAGGTTCTGGAGTGATAATGTTCAAATGGGTTTAACATGAACTCCTATTCATGTACGACAATTGGATGACAGCAGTCGCCTTTTCAAAACTCCTAACTTCCCCACACAGCAGCCAGCTTTTGTGCTTTCCTCCAGATCCACTTTCCCGGCTAAGATTTTCGACGAGGGAAGTAGGACAAGTTGTTGTTCACTGGGCTTGATCAGAAGAGCGATATCGTTCGGTAAAGAATAGCATTTTTATAGCATCTTTGTATATACCTGTGAGACAAATCTCATACAGTCGACATACTTCATCTTTGAATCTGTGTACAGATATTTATATTATAAACATTTATATATTAATTACATATGGACTTTCAGGAAGGTGTTTTTTAAAGTAATACAGCGGTATTTCGTTTGACTTTGTAGATAGAAGTATTTTCTGATTTTGTGTTGCTTAGTACCTACACTTTGCTCTTAAATCATTCTGGGGGTGTGTGGGGGGGGGGGTCCCTTTGACCTTAAGAGAGAGTTGGGGAGATACTCTCCAGGCTGTGTTGACAGGGGTACATTTCCTGTTAAAATTAAAAAGGGGTGTCTTGCATAATCATGACAAATGTTTAGGGATTCTGTTGCATTCGCATGTTTGCAAACAAGTGCTAGGATACATCCACTCCAGACAAGCACGTCAAAATGCAAATAAATTGGGAGGCCGCATTCCAGCAGCGGAACGCTCATGAAGAAGCGCAAGGAGGAACCCCGGAGATCTTAGGAAAACAGCCCCTGCCAGCCGTTGACAGATAATGTAAACCAACGGAAAGAGGCGCAGCTGTTTCACTAAACCCCGGCTGCTCTCCATGCATTTGCTTGCCTAAGCTTTTAACGGCTAATAAGTAACTTATATCACAGGAGATTAAGCCTGGAAAATACAGTAGCATTTGTTTATTTTGCTTAATATTCCATAACTTGTTTTTCAGGTTTATATTTATTATCTGTGTACTTTATTTGTCTGCACCACGTTTACTTATTTGTACTATGTATAATGTCTTTGCACTCTGTATTGCATCATTTTTACGCTCGTCTGTACCATGCGTATCCTTTCTGCTGTATGCACAAGAATATACCCCTATGCTCAAATTTCATTTATTATTTGTACCTTTGTGGGGTTATGGTTTGTGCAGCTACGGTTTCACATCCACCAGTGTGTTGTAGCAGGATACATTGTAGCTTATTGGCCCTAAGATATGGACTAAAGTCTAACATGAGGGTATCTTTGTGTAAATTTAGCGTGTCGAGTTTGTGCGCTGTTGGTTTTTTTCCGGGTGATTCTCGCAATCTTGAGAAATGCCATTCATGTGAATCAGGGACTAAGTCATCCCTGCTGACAACGTGCTGGGAATGATCCAGCTAATCCCATGCACTTTGGAGATAAGGTCACCCTGACCGCGAATGGTTATCAAAGAAGGGCAGAGTCATACGGCTGACTGCCGCTGCCTTCATCTATCCCTCTTGCCTGCAGGGTGTCCGGTTCGACCCAGAAATCCCCCAGACCTTGAGGCTGGAGTTCGCTAAGGCCAACACCAAGATGGCCAAGAACAAGTTGGTGGGCACGCCCAACCCCCCCCTGTCCCAGCAGAGCGCTGGGCCCCCGTTCATCAGCAGAGACCCCTGTGAGTACCAGGACCAAGGTGCCAGAACCACTTCTGCTGGTGGGGTCACTCTTCTCTTCGGGGGGTGGGATGGGGTGAGGTGTCGGATCCTAAAAAATCCTAAGCATGCAGGTGTTTGATAAAAGCGAATTAAATTTGATGTGAAGGGAATGCTTAAATAGCTGAAACTGAAAAACTGGGTTGAGAGAATTGATTTAGCTTGGTTAGCAAAGAGTGAATATAAGGGTAAACGGTAGTATGCATCTGATTTTACACCGATGTTCATTTCAGCCTGTTAGTAATCCTTTTTTTTGGCAGGGTATTAAATGTCTCTGATTAGGCTCTGTCTCTCATTATCATACATTTGATCCTTTGATATTTGATAAAGGAAGATTGTTTGTATTCTTCTATTTATGGAGTACTGCCATAGTTAGTGGGTAAGGCCTTGACTTTTGAATGTTGTATCCAACGGCATGCTGTACCCAAGGCATGTAAAAACAGATGAAGTTATTATTAAACAGAAAATAGTGAAATTAAATACAGGGAGAGGCCAGGCTAAGGACACCCAACTTGCTGCTAACAAACTGACTGCCATAAACCACGCTATATTAAAAATTCTGATGAAATACGATAGTTCATAATAACGAACACTAACACTAGTTTGTGACACTTGGTTCGAGCTAATCAGTACCGTATGTTCTTACTTTTATTATAATTGCATTATTATTGTTAATATGTATTGTTTTGTTATTGTTCTGACTGATCTACAAATTCGCATTAAGACAGACTTAAGGAAATAGATCTTGCTCATAACTTGAGGACCACCTGTATGAGAAATAGATTTTATCTTCCTCAAACCTTTCAAACATTAATTTATCAAAGAGAAGCTTTCATTTTTAGTGACCCTGGTAGTTTTTTAACGTTAGTTTTAGTGGTTTTGTATTGGCATGAAATCAATGTTGACTACAAAAAAAACAAAAGCAATAAAATAAAAATTGCTTCAGTCCCATAGCAGCTGACTTTATGCAATATCTGTTTGGGGTAGCATTTTAATTGAGGGCGCAGATAATGTAGTAGTACACTCTTACTTAATGTATTAATTAACCTGTAACTAAGCGTTAGTTATGTACTAATCCCTCATTTGTTCATTATTAAACAATAATGATGTATTTCATGCAGGACCTATATTAGTTAATGATTTGTCTTGAGTAGTAACCGAGTAACTATGTTATTTGTGCCCCCTTAAGTAAAGTGTTACCATCGTTTGTCTCTACCGATGAATATCACTGGATGTCAGGAGAAACGTCTGGAAGTTATTTTGGGCTAAAATATTTTATTCCCAGGAGAAGACAAACAACTTGGTTTTTTAAATATAGATGCACTTTTTCCCAGGAAATTCTCTTCCAGCTCGCTGAGTCGCCAGTGTGACATCCGGTTTCAGAGGGCAAAAGCCATGTTCATGTGCTTCTATATTATTCATTATCGATTGTTAGTGATTGTAAACCCAGCTTAACAATATCCTAATTAAGTGTGGTACCCTAATTAACAGTTTTGGCACTTTTATTTCATAAAATAGACATGAAAGTTGTAAGAGTAAAATGTTTATTTTCCAAGAATGGCCCCGTGTGAGGAGTGACCATATTTGCTGGGCTGTTTTCTCAAAGTTTCTCTGCGCTCTGAAAAACATACACTGACTCTGTTTCCTAAAATGTAGAGTAAATCAAGTATTTATTCCAGTATGTTTATGAGACAAACCTTGAGTGTGTTAGTATGGGATCTGCCTGCCCCACACCGTGCCATGTTTACCTTGCAGATAAATATTATAGTAAGTGTTGAGTAAACAGTGTAAAGCTGATTACAGATAGGCACAGGATACTCCGTGGTGGAAGCACATAGTTGTGTACTTGTGCGCTACGTAATGAGCTTCTGGCAGGAGTCTCTCACCAAGCTAAGGACCTTCTTCAGAAGGATGTAAGGAAGCAATTAGCCGGAGCCATGATGACATGATGGCAGCTTCGCGTCGAGGAACGGCAATTTTCTGATAGCGCGGCTGTTCAAACGTAATAAAATGTTTGCCCCTGATAAGGATAATTCATAATCCCGATGGTGGTATGTTGGCCTGTTATCCTGTTCCTTTCTGGGTACTACATGTTTTGGTGATGTGTTACAGGCCTGGTGATAGTGGGCCATATGGTCACATGCATTTGGCTACCGCTAATATTCGATTCATCCTTGGTGTAGCCATGATTGGACTGTAGGCGGTAACCCGAACCAAAATGGTGTACCAGGGCAGGAAATGGAGATCCCAGGCAGGAAGTTAGCATGAGATAGCAGCCATGCTATGGGGCACGTTAATAGAGAATGTGGACACAGCACAGACGTCCCCTTCGCATCTGGTGTCGAGATGCATCCATCTGCTGCTGTTCTGAAGGTTATTTCGATGATGTCGACGAAAAGCACTGGGAAGGTGATGTGACGAAAGGCAGCCAGGGGGCGGTGGGGGGCTCACATCTCCACTCACGCCTCAGCTCGCCCTAGCGTGCCTCTCTCCCCCGGGGTCTCAGTCGGCCTCCAGCTCTCGGATCACGCTTTTCCGCTGAGTCGTAACGGGAGTGGATAATTGGGAAATGTGTGGATTCCTAATTAAACGGCTCGCCGGCGCGTCGAGACGTCGGCTGCGCGTCTTATACGAACCAGCTCTGGCCGTCCATCAGTGTGCCGTGAGAGAGCCCCGATGGAGACGTTGGTCCCAATAATTAATTTCCTCACTGGCCGCTCGAAGACTTCAGAGCCTGTTCAACTGCTTTATGCCCATTTACTCTGTTCACCGAGATTCTTTCATTGCTTATATGGCAATTTTATCCAAAGCGACGTACAATTAGACAGGGTCAGACAGTAATTGCATGTTAAGGCCCTCGCTCAAGGGCCCAACAGTGAAATAACTACGCCAAACTGGGATCCGAACCAGTGACCCTCTGATTCACAGCCCAGCATCCTAACCCACTGAGCCACACACCATTCCCGTGAGGAAGATCTCTCTCCATTCAGGCCTCTTAAGTGCTGGCCTGACTGTCCCAAGGCGAGCTGAAAGGTGACAATGTCCCCGGGTCCTGCACCCTCCTCTTGTTTTGCAGACGAACTCACGGTCCCTGCACTTTACCCCGGCAGCCCTGACGTATGGACCCCCTACCCCCTGTACCCCGGAGAGCTGTCACCCGCCCTTCCTCCTGCTTTCACCTACCCCTCTTCTCTGCACGCTCAGGTAATCCCCCCCCCCCCCCACACCCTGCCAAACACCCACCGGCACCCCAACAGGTCCTCTCCGCCATGACCTGCTGCCACCTTCTTCCCTGTCACACGCACAGCTCCACCACGCCACCTATGGGATGTCTTGTGACTAGCACCTAGATCCCCACTTTTGTTTGGGTGTTTAGAGTAACTTCTTGTAAACTTGGTCATCTTCACAAAACCCAGCCTTTTTTACGTTAAAATTTCTCTCCCCTTTTCATAAGACACTTCATAGAAAACTCGGCTTTCTTTGAGACAAACTTTCGTGGACTGAAGCCATGTTCTCTTCTGTAAGCCCCACGAGTCAGTGCTCATTCTGTGGAGCTCCTCGTTCGGCACTCTGCTAAGGCCAGACGGGGGCTTCTTCACCAGGCCCGTCTCCCCGATGAGGGAGGGGCTGGGTCAGCCGGACCCACCCACTCAAAAGCTTAGCTCACCCTAAGGCTTTTCTGTTTAACTTTTTTTGTTGTAAATGGGCCAAATAGGACAGATTTTTTTTGAACGTTTACAGCCAAAGCCCCGTCCTTCAGGGAATGCTGAGGCCCATTCCGTATCACAGCACTGGGCCCCATCTGTGCTGCCAAATTCTCATTTTTTCCTGGTCCGTGCGTCACGGCTGATGTAAGCTACGCACGTTTAGCTGCCAGCCCTAGAGCAGCACACCGCCAGACCCACCGCGTTTGCTGCTTCGGGGCCGTTTCGTCTTTAGTCACCGTTTATTCAGGTGCTTCTGGTTCATTTTAACGCTAAGCCACACGCCGAGGATTCTGGGTAAAGCACTGCCTATCGCGTACAGTTATGCTCTTAAGTTAATTTAATGTGACGCTTCCACAGGGGGAATCGGTGGCAAACTTGATAAAACGGCAGCAGTGATTTTACCTTTAAATGCAAGCGTGATCTGTGTTAGCCCTGGACTACCATTGAATAAACAGTGTGAGGATCGACACAGGTGATTGAATGTCCCTTAGTTAGCTTGTGCAGTGTAGGGGTTGGGGGGTAAGACTCTTGTTTGACTGTGGGGGTTGTTTCAAAAGGTGTTTTGGCTTGCTGGGCACCCCCCATCCCAGACACAGCTGGGGGGACAGGACCACAAGGATCACTGGTCCTTAGCCAGGTGACTCAGTGGCTGTTCCCCCCCCCCCCCCCGCCACATTCTGTTTGTGTCTTTCCGCGCTCGTGTAGATTCGCTGGATCCCTCCCGCCGATGCCGCCCCCCAGGGATGGAAATCAAGGCAGTTCTGCTGAAATTGGGGTGAGTGTTCGGTGCCAGACCGCTCCGCAGAAAATAAACACTCCGCTTGTCAATTCTGTGCCCTTAACAAGCCGACACTTTCTAAAACACCCCTTACATTTAGTCGTTTTTTAACGTAGTTTTAGTGTGGTTCGTACAACAACACTGAACAGGCTTCTAACAAAACAAGCAACGATAAATATAGTGTGATTGTACGTCGTTAGCTTCTTGCTAATACTGTAACTCCAGCCAACAAACGTGACACGTTTTACGTTTGTTAATCTCTTTCAGAATTTTGCTATTACTAGACATACGCTAGATGGTGCAGAGCTTTTCCAGTGTCTCTCCCAATTACAAACCCGATTTCTCAAGTGTAGGCCTGCACAAGCTAGCTCTTTATTATTTTGTTATATTTCTTGTATAGAGAGACAGCTTGATATCTGTTGGACTGGATAACAGGAATCTGAATTAGATTTTTTAGGCATATACATTAACCCTCATCAGCAGTTCAGCTTGACACGGCCCTTGCATGGTCTGGCATGGTGTTTGCATTTTAGCTACCTTTGCTCGTTCTTTGCCCTCACTCTGCCTTCTCTATTTGTTGACCCTGTATCACAGAGTATCTCTTCTCCATGATCAGGGCTTTGCTGGTAATTTCTGTAGCTTTCTGAGTGTCATAGCGTCGAGGATTGGCAGGACTGGGATTCCACGGCGAGCATCCCAGATGGGGAAGATTAGCCAAATTGTTAGGAGTTCCTCTGTAGCTCTGGGACAGGCTATTCTCATCAGGGAAGGAGTGAAGGAAACGGATATTAAGGGTTAACAACAAATGGGTCTCCGTTTCGGCCTGATTAAAAGTCCCACGGGGGGCGGCAAGGAAGCCGTTTTTGGATGAGAGCAGAAAGCTGTGGAGGCTTTCCCAAATAACCATATTTCTGCAGGGGTCTTTCCTGTGGTCATCCTCACCCTTTCCTGCCCCGTTACCATCTCATGATCAAAGCTGTTTTTCATGCATCTCTCCTTGGAGATAACAGAACATTACCACATGGTCGGACCAATCCCGGTTAAGTCACGGCAAACGAGCGTGCCAAGTCGGCAGTGAACGTGGTGCGATAGCAGGCTCGTCTTCGCGGACCATCGTTATTGGTATTTTTTTTGCCGTCAATCATTGCGCTTTAAAGCCCATAAGCCTCGGCTAGCTAACTTAGCCAACAGAATTAGACTTTCTAAGCACTGACAGATGTACAGAACCGATGATTGGTTGGGCCATGAGCTTTTGTCATCGGTTAGCTAAAACTTGGAGATACCCGTTAACGAGATGAGGGAATATTCGGCCGGGGGCTTGTGGCTGGCTTCGGTGACACATCGGGTGCCCACGAGGTGCGACTCCATTACAGGGTGTGAATTGCAGTTATAGCAACTGTTGTTTGCATCCCGGCAGGCAGGCAGGCAGATGTGCATTGCGGAAAGATTCATCCGCTACCTAGCTTATTGCAGCTAACGCAGGAGTGATTTATTTTCTCAGCACATTTTTTACTAAAACTGTTAAAAAGAAAGTACAGATTCATCATTTTTTTTGTAATTAACGTGACTGGATGTTTTGCAGTTAACGTCGAGTAATTTGTTTGTATAAACAATTTTATCTGTTCTCTTCAGATGTTAATATTTCCGTGGTTCTGTTATCTTCAATTCTGTCATTTACCTGCAAAACTCTATCGGGCAGCACGTGCTGAAATGTAATAGCCTCAAAGCATTGTTTGCCAGTAGCTGAATTTCACCTCTTGTGGTCCTAGGCTGCTTTTGTGACCAAGTGACATAAGCCAAGGGGCCCGCAGGAATGACTCCTCACACTCTCGTAGGATCCCTGTCCCTTCTAATCTACATTTGTGATACCTTGTCCTTCATTAAAGGAACATTCTGTTGAGGGTATAAATGATCATATTGCTATTGATCTTAAAAAGAGGAATGACTAGTTGGATTTATCCTGCAGAAGACGCCAGGTTATCAAAACGGATAGAGATAAGATTTAAGTATCTTAGTTATAATAAATATTAATTTATAAAAATTATATGCATAATGATGGTACCTCTGTGACTGATTATAGTAATATTATTTACTATATACATTAGTACCTGCTGCTGGAATGAATTCATCCCCAAAGTAAGCGCCATTTCTGACCATAGAGTTGCACACTGTCAGTTGGGATGAAATCTCCTAAGGTTCTGGCAGCGAGATAATCTCTTGTGGGGGTGAATATTGAACAGGAGAAGCCTACCCAGCATGCTCTGGCTTGCCCCTCCCTGAGAGGCCCTCTGGGCTACACCGAAGTCCCTCACCGCCGTCGATAACCACTGATGTTGTGAAATCGGACACGTCGGTAGCGGTTGGGCAGACCCCGGAGGGGAGCGGGGGTGTGGCCAGCTTCTGAGCGTATCGCCTCATGGCTACTCTCTAGGGTCCTGATGTGTGATGGTGACAGCAGCTGGTCTTGATGGTGTTGATCTGAAGTCAAACTGGGAGGATATCCGACCCAGTTGACAATACTGTTGGTAAGTTTGTGCGTCTGGCATCTTGTTCTTTTGTTTCCAGTTAGAGGCCACGCTTTTTAGTTTGATCAGTCTGTCACTACAGGATCTGAGTCAACCATGGATATGAGTCACGCGTGCGTCAGCGTTGAAAGTCGAATTCAAAAACAAACTAAAAACTTATTGACAAGTAAAAAAATAAACTGAAAACTAACTAAAAGCAAGCCAAATACAAAAAGTATATGTTCAGTTCTTTGCCAGTGTCAATACAGACAAAGATAGTCATTTTTTTTTTTAACATTTATGGAAATATGAGAGATTACGGTCTATAATTAAGGGTACAGGTTTAGAAGATGCTTTAAAGTCCTTTGTTATCTGAATCATTTAATACTTTAATAGGTTAACACAATTGACTCAAATTCATGGTTGACTCAGATCCTGTAGTGACTCTGTTAGTTATTGCTGTCCAATATATGATACTCATAACTGAGTTATATATCCAGATGCATGATTCTGAATTTTTATAATCATTATAACTGATAAACAAGTACCAGATACCAGGATGAATGTAGTCCTGTCACATTTGATCTCATAAACTGGGTTCTTACACGCCTTTGTGGAGCCATGGAAAGAGGCAAAGGCAGGCAGCCACCAGCCGACTTGAAGTGCGCAGCCAACTGCGGCTGCAGAACCTACCACCTCGGGCCCCCAGCGTGTCGATTAGCTGCGACAGGGCCCAGGTGCGGTTTCCATGGTAACCTCTCTGCATGGTTCTTGCAGGCAACGGGTCCCTCTCTGGAGTTCAGGACCTTCAAGACCTCTATCACACATCTCCCCTCCCCCTCCCCCCGAGAATGCCTGTACCCCAGCCCCTTTTATACCGTTACATGCTGAAAGATTATTATTGTTATTATAACTATTGTTGTTGTTATTAGAACTACTATTAAAATATCACTCGAAGCATAACTTTGCCAAAACAACGCTGTACATTTTAGGACATTTTGAAGAGAAAAACAAAAGCAAAAAAGGTATTTTTGTATGAAACTGAGATTTTCGTCGCGTTGTAATCGACCCCATATTTAAATGTTTCCTACAACGGGAGTGCAGTTACTGAGCGAGTCACGTTGACGTCAGTGAAAAAGGGATCGACTCGCACGCATGAGACTCGCAGGCATCCTGATCCAGCATTACTCAGGTATTCCTGGGTGCAGATCCCGTACCAGACCCCTGGAAATGACCAGCCAGGGTGTCCAGGGAAATGCCGGGGATCGCTTGGGAAGCCAGCAAGCGAATGGCAGGAGGTACGTTTCCAGTAGAACGTGCCGGGACGACGTCGGGAACACGTGTGAGGGATGGGAGCCATGGACAGTCACCACCTGTACCGTTTTACGATATCGGACTTTCATTGTGCTATTGGAGGATCGAGGACCCCATCTTGGGCGGGAGAGGACCGGACCGGACAGGACTAGGTCTCCAACCTCGGTCTCAACTCACAAGCCATTTAAACTGTCCCCCCCCCCCCCCAAGAGTAACCTGATTTGGAAACGTCAAGTCATCAGCGTGGTGGATCTCCGTTTGGCTGAGAGATTTATGGATGCCAGAATTATCCGTCTTTTCTGCAGGTGGTTGGTTGAGGCGGTCTGCACCTGTGGAGGTCTTGGCCGGCCCCGGTGAGCATGTGGCCCGGTGCGGTTCTTCTGGGAACGGGCTTCAACAGTCGAAAGCCATGCAGCCTCTACACAGCCAGATAGCGCTTTAGCGGAAATCATATTTTAGCATCACAGGGGGCAAAATATTCAATTCCTTCCCTCATGAGGCGTGCCTTTCCCGTCTCTCTGAAGTCACTGTACCTCACACGTCAGTGTGCACAGACCTTAAAATAACTTCTCTGTATTTTTAGACTTGAACTCCCAAGCAAATCTTCATTTTATTTGTTCCATAATTAATAAGGACTCAGATCAGCTGCCAAAACAACTCCCGTGAAGCTGCTATGACTCCTCACACGGACTCGAGTAAGTCGCACGTACGTTTTGTGGCGTGCCATCAAACAACTTTGCCGGAATAAGAAAGCTATTATAAACTGCATATGAATTAGATCTGCCAACTTAAAACCTTTTACTACAGCTAAAATGATCAAGTCAAGAAATCTGTACATAGAGCTGTTAGAACTGAACCCAGATTTGTTACTGATGGGGCTCATTGGGGCTGTGACTGAAAAGTGGATGGATGGAACGGTTTCCTGTAAATTAAGAGACAATCGTTTGTCATGTGTATGTCCAGTTTTTTTTTTAAGCAGTAAAGTTTCCAGCTACTCAAAGCAGCCAAATTGGGTCTGTATAATATGGGCGTTTTTTTATCATCTAAACCAAAATGACAAATAAAGATGTCAGTTGCATTAGCTTATAAGGGGTCGTCGCGGTCACTGGTGTCCTTTGGCCTCGAGTTTCATTCTTTTTTTTTTTTTCTTTCTGAGGAAAGGGGACTCTTCTGACAATCAGGCTTGGCCCTCCATAGCTGGGGATGGAGGACATATTCTGACAGGTTCGATTGAAAACTATCCCAGTGGGAAGCTTCTTCAAAAATCACTCCAGTTTAATCGCAGATTAATTTTCTCTCTTTTTTTGGGGTCATGTAGGCCTCCCCCCCAAAGGGCGTCGGCCCCCCCAGCGACAGCTGGCTATGCGGATGACCCTAGGGCACAAATCCAGGCATCCCTGTAGCTGCTCTCTCCAAAGAGCCCACCCCCTACGTGCTATAGGAGAGTAAATCTGATCTGATGCACTTGTCTCAGCCCACCCCTGGAGGCACAGAAAGCTGCCATCTTAATTTGGTGCACAGGACTCTGCTAGTCGCAGTGACATCAGCTGTCCACTGGGGGCAGCCCCAAACGATCAGAAAAGCCTCGCCCTATATTAAGTCTTCTCTGTGCGTTCTGTTGTTCCGTCTCATCTGGGGACTGCAAGCCCCCGTTATATTCCAAGGTTGTAGCTACTGTCATGTCATGGAATTGGGACCCGCGGAGGTGCAAAAAAAAAAAATAAAAAATACTGATTTCTGTCCGGCACAGTAAAACCCCGCCGGGTACGTTTTATTGATCGTCATGGCGACCTTGCAGGGAATCGAGGTCATGGCAACTGCCCTGACAACTGGGGCACCGGCGTGCGTTCAGCCAGCCATATCATGTGACCGCGACCCCTGGGCCTGGGGCTTTTAGCGCCAACGCACCGTGGGTGGGGGGAGCGGATCATGTTGCAGAGGCTCCTCTGGTCATTATCTGGATGGGACTTACAGCAGGCCTCGCCCCATCTCTCCCCCCCCCCCATCCTGTAAATTGTGCTGGGGTGTTCCCAAATCGCCACGGCAATCGGCTTGTCGGAGAAAGGTACGTATCACAGACCCCCTGCATCGGCCCGGGCGGAGCCGCCCTGCTCGTCTGGGCAGGGAGAAAAGAGTGGAGCGGCAAGCGGTGGGAGAGGCCAAGATCGGGCGGAGGAGGGCAGACCGGACCCTAGCACAGCAGGCCAGCGGGAAAAACCACCCACTGGCTAGTGCTATCGGCCTCAGAGGCAGGGATAAGAAGGGCGCATCAAGGGCACAGTGTGTTCAATCAGAGATTAAAGCTTTACCCTTTTGCTGTTTTTTAACCTCTCGCTAGGACCTCAAGGACACTGGGGATTTAAGTATCTAGAAATCAATAATATTTGCTTCTGAATCCCAGGTAAATTCAGAGGTCAGGAATTTTATTTATGAAAAGCTAAAAAAAAAAATTTTAAAAAAATAAAAAAATCAATTCACCATATTCCTGATCTTTATCTTTAAAAGATGATCAAACAGTCCAGCTTGCATTTATACTCCTGAACTAAAAGCTCAAAAGCTGTTGCAAAAAAATTAACCTTGACGCTTCTATAAAAGCCTGGCGTCTAAGGAACACGCATGAAGGAAAAAAATACATTTACACGTATAAACATTCTGTGTGTCTGATAATTGGCACTGCCGGTTTACTGTGTGGAAATAATAAATTCCTGGATAAATTTCACTTAGACCAACTGTCCTTGGCTCTGTTATAGACAAGTCCATTATTGAGACACAGCGCCCCCTGCTGCTTGTCGCTGGCTCTGCAGGGTCATTTCTTGGGCACCCCATCAGAGTAGTCCTCCAGCACCCCGGAAAGGTGGTCGTTGTGCGTCTTGAAGCGCCTCTTCTGAGTGCCTGGCTTCTTCCTTTTCTGTATCGGCATCTGCGATGAGGAATCGGGGAGTTTACAAGTCGTTCGAGGGGATGTTATTGCGCAGCCACCGAACATGGCGAAATCACAGCAAGCAGATCAGGGGCAATCGCACGTAGCAGATGCAGGATGCATTTAGTACGCGTGAATCCTTTTGTGCCAAAAGTCGCTGCACAAACCAGTTTCTTTGGTCCAGTGTCCTGCATGGAGGAGATGCCCTGTCTCTTCAGGTAATCCTCGATCTTCTCCTCGTCCACGGAGTCTACAGGAATGCTACGCCACAGTTTCTGGAATTCTGTCAGGGAAAAAGCAGCTCTGCTGTTCATCTACACCCTGCACACCACACCTCACACCAAGTGATAACAGGGCTCTTCCAGCAGACAACGTGCCTCAGCCACCAGAGCAGGACCTGTCCCGGGAGCTCCTCACAACCGAAACTACCTTGCGTTACAATATCAGAAGCTTTTCATTTTTTTTACAGCCTAATCCTCACAATAGGCACCTATAGTCCAGCACTTTTACAAGATAAATTGTTCTATAGAAAGTATTATTCTGCTGTTAGGGGCCGGTTCAAATCCCAGGGTCTTCAGAATGATGTCACCATTGTGCCCTTGAGGAAGACCTTTAACCGCTATGCCTCCAGTGACTTGTCTGACCCAGCTTTCTAAAACGTGTGCGTCGCTTTGGATAAAAGCGTATGTAAAATCAGTTTAACGCCGGACGCCTACCTTCATCCACGACAAACTGGCAGTGCTTGTCATTGTAGAATAGGATCTTCTTTTTGTCGGGCCGCGTTACGAATATGATCTGGTCACCGAGGGCCTGGGGGGGGGGGGGACCGAAAGCACGGCCTTAGCTCAGGGCAGCGCTGGGGGTGCAGTCCCGGCCACCGTCAATCACGCACGCACCTTGATGGCCTTGTGTGCATTGGGCAGCCCCTCCTCCACGTCTTCCAGCAGCACCCCCCCCAGGCCCATCTGGTCGTGCTTGTTCAGCAGTCGCAGCAGCGCCCTCTTGTCCTTCAGTGGGTGCTTGGGCTTGAAGGCGTACCTCCCATCATGCACCTCGATCTTGGGGTTGCTGGCCAGGGCCTGCGTGGAGAAGCGCGCGCGGGGGGGCGGGGGCGGGGTGAACTAACCGGCTGTCTCTGCACTGAGAGACACCGCTAACTTAGCTCGGTTAGCACGATAACTGGGCCTAATGCATCTTGAATAAAAGCATCTTTGAATAAAATGCAATTTCCTGTTCATTTCCCCCAACCTTGACGGTTGAACAACACTAAACTAACTTGTGGCAAAGTAAACAAAAAAACCTTCTCAGAAAAAAAAAATCTGCATAAACGACTCTAAAATAAAAAGCAGTGAATTCAGCCATGCCCCCCCCCCACGCGGTGACATGCATCACAAAGCAAGCATTTTAGCTCCCCCTAGTGGAGATATCATGCATTTTAAAAGAGCTACATTTACATTCCCTTGCTCAGATCGGTCAGTGTTTAAAAGCAGTTGTTATCCATGCATATGGTTGGATATGATAATGAAGAAATTTAGGTCAAGCGCTTGGAAGAGGGCCTTCCATCAGGACCAATAACCTCTGGGATACGAGTTCCACATTTGGATACTATCCTATTAGCATGGACACTGACAGCCGCATACAGAATGCTTAAGAGCTAAGCTAAGTGTCTCTGGTATACAGCCTACGAGAAAAAAAAGAAAGCATAACAGCCAAACAATCAATTGCTTGGATTACGCATCAGCTACACATGCGTCACTGGAAGCCAGCGGGGGGGGGGGGGGGGGTGGGGGGGAGGGTAAATTTAGGCTAGC
>JAODJW010000050.1:3803149-3813502 GCA_026777045.1 Hyperopisus bebe
GTAATTCAGTCCACGAGTCCACGATGAAAATACACTCAATCTTCCAAGAACGCGGTGCAAGACTAGTATTTTTCCCTTAGTCATGGTTTTCGCAACGACTAACGATTACGATCGCTCCGACCGCCACAGAACGTCTACTGCCAAACATGGGTCAATAATCGCTGATCCTTTAGCGCCGCTTTGTTTGCCAAGTGACGGTGATAGCTATGCTCTTTGCCTGGCACTTAAAAACGGTGACTGTTTCCGTGTGTGTCACCCCCCCGCCCCCCCCCCCAGGACTCGGAATGGACCGCTGTGAATGACTCTGCCATCAAGATAGCAGCAATAGACAATGGGCTTGCATTTCCTTTCAAGCACCCGGATGAATGGCGTGCGTGTAAGTACTCGCTCCTGTTTCCGTTTGAATGTGTGTTTCACGGACGCCGTCGTTATGCATGTTCCGCCTGTAAGCTGTACGGAGAGA
This sequence comes from Hyperopisus bebe, assembly GCA_026777045.1. Lineage (NCBI taxonomy): Eukaryota > Metazoa > Chordata > Actinopteri > Osteoglossiformes > Mormyridae > Hyperopisus > Hyperopisus bebe. The sequence continues at coordinate 3,803,613 of JAODJW010000050.1, forward strand.
TTGTTTTGTTCTGATTTCTGCTGTTGTTCTCAGACTTGTTAAATCTTGTTAAATTGAATTCATTAACGTTTCCAGCTTGACACCTTGGATTGCACCGCGCCAAAGGTCCATGTTGACCGTTCCTTAGACGCCGCCGTACGACGGTATCGTTTTCTGTTCCAGATCCGTTTCACTGGGCCTGGCTGTCCCAGGCCAAAGTTCCCTTCTCTCAGGAGACCAGGGAGCTGGTGCTGTCCCGCATCTCCGACATGAACTTCGTGCAGGACCTCTGTGAGGACCTCCACGAGATGTTCAAGGTCAGCTAGCTGTCTGTTATTCAACGAAGGTGTGATGTCGGTATTCTAACGTAGACGATACGTTTCGCTCGAACGATGCCTGAGGGTCGTGGAGCAAACGAAGGCCTCCTGTACAAGGTCTGCTTTGTTGCCCTTGAAAGTCAATGTCTCTAGACGCAGAAACGCGATTCCTCTGTTCTCACAGAAGACAGAATCCAAGGACTCAATGAACATACGTCGGGCCTTGTTATTACGCTGGAATTCTTATACAGCAGTTGATCATTTTCACGCTCTTTCGTATTGTGTGCGCAGGGTGTAATTATATCAACCAGTTAAATGACTGTTTTCCTTCCACAGACCGACAAGGGATTTGACAGAGCCACGTTCGAGAAGCAGATGTCTGTCATGAGAGGACAAGTGAGTCCCCCCGCCTCTCGTCGCCCATGTCAAATCATTGAACAGCTCCAGTTTGCACAGTTCAAAATTCATTCACGCTTCCGAATTTCTGTCCTGGTTGCCTGAGAAATCGTAGGAGGTGGTAATGACTTTGACTCATTTCCTGCAGTCAGTCACGTAGCTCATTGTTGATGTTTAAGAGCATTGCTTTCAGAGTAAATTATTAAATGGGAACAGTAGCCTGATTTTTGAACTAGAACCAATTTAAATGGAGCCTCTTTTTTTATATGTCCAGTCTGTCAGGTTAAATGAATCTCATTGCCCCTACTCGTCCATCCACCCCACCCCCCCCAAAAACTCTCTGCAGATCCTGAATCTCACGCAGGCACTGAAGGATGGGAAGAGCCCCATTCAGCTTGTCCAGATGCCCCGTGTGGTGGTGGAGCGCAGTAGCAGCGGCAGTCAGGGCCGCGTGGTGCAGCTGGGCAACGCCTTCACTCAGACGTTCCACTGCAAAAGGCCCTTTTTCTCGTCCTGGTAGAGCCCCCCCAGCGGGGCCCCCCGGAAAGTGTCAGGCTTCACCGGGCCAATGCTTCTCTGGCTCAATGGCTCGACGAGGGAACCGCGCAGAAAAGCCAAAGTGTGTGTGTGTTGCCAGTGTTAGGCATCAGCTTCCAACTGCCAAACTTTTTAGGAGAATTTTAAAAGTCAACAGGTTTAAAAAGACTTGAATATTTTGGAAATCGGTTGCCTGAATGTATCTGCGAGTTTACAGTTTTTTGGATATTTCGGAGTAAAGGAATACTGCTGACCTAGTATTTTTTATTGCAATGAATGTATTTGATGAATACCTGCTGGCTGCACACAGCGCCCCCTGGTGCTGTGGCTGAATAATGACAATGGACTGTGACCTTTGGGTGGCATTTAGCCTACAAACCTCTGTAAATTGTCTTGGGCTTCATACTCTTTAAGGAAAATGATTGTAAAACTTTATGTAGTTTGCAATGTGTATTTAAAAAGTATTGAATAAATTTGGGAATCGTTTAATATCAAATATTGTCTGTCTTAGTTTTCCTGCATCCCAACATAGTTTTGACTTTTGTCACCGACTGAGAATCTGGTCAACGGGGGCCCCTTTCACCTTAAAATGACTTTGTGAATTTGTCCACTAGGTGGCTACACTTGCATACATCTGCCCTGACATTCATAACATCTAAATCCCTCACAGTAGTTAATATCCACTTCAGTATTATTCCTGTTGTGAAAGTGAACATCATTCACTTATTCTCCCTGAAATCCCATGACCGTACAGCTTTCAATAAAGTATCGATGATGATGATGATGATGATAATAAATAATAATAATAATAATAATCTCCAGAACCTCCAGATGCATTAAAGCCTGAATGCGGAGCTCAGAGGAATATATTTCTGGAAATTTTATATGTGTAAGTGATGAATAATGGTCATCCTTTTGTTCAACTAAGCTCTATCCCCTTTAAATTCAGAATTGGAGGACATCTTTTTAGCAAAGCGCGTGTCTTGTACAGAGATGTCCTTGATTCTAATCTTATATTTCTGAGAATTTGTGTTTTAATTTCCTTAAATGTTTGCATGAGGATTCTCATTGAAATAAAAATGACCATATGTTGCTTCCAAATATATTCAGGCCAAAAACAATTTCTAGACTGTTGACCTATTTTTCTTCAAAGCCTACCAATGAGGATGGAAATGAAAAAGCCAGAAGCATACCTATGCATTATGGGAGAAAAACAGCTTACGTGTCTGCGATTTTAAGGAAAATATTTCATTGCCCTGCAGTTTGGCTCATGACAGAAATTGGAAAGTCTAATGAAATGTGCACTGAAAAATGGCCATTCCACAAGCTGGACAGAATTCTCTGGTAAGCGCTGTTCCCAAGCAGTGGAAATCCGCAGCATGGCTGACAAGATTGATTATAAATGCCTGGTATAGGTGTTAAGTGGCATCCAAGGTCTCAGGAAACGGCTGCACCTGGACGTCCAGGGCCGTGAGGCTGGGTGATATACAGCTGGAAACAGCTGGCAGAGAAAGAACACTGGAAACCAACCCCCCCCCCCCACACACACACACACACACACACACACCCGCGGGACCGTGTTTCTTTTCTTTTCTATGAAGACAAAAGATTTATGCGCCGTTGTTGGCAAACGTGTGAGTCATTTATCTACTTTAATATGTCATCATCTGTCACCACGAAGACGTGAGTAAACAATGGCGGTACCAAGTGTGAAAATCCGTTTCAGGGTAGTGCAGCTTTTAATTACATTTCCCTCCCATCTGTTACACCCTCTGTCCATCTGGATTTGACGAATTTAGTTCCAGAGATTTGGAAGAGGCTCATTCCACAAGTGACCTGTAACATCTTAATGTGGCAAAAAAAAGCCTTGTCTGTCTGCCTCAGGTAGCTGTTTTCAACAGTGACCGTGAAGAAGAGACAGGTGATGAAACACAGACAGGAGAACCGTGAGTTAAAAGTTCTAGTGAACAACTGGGAAATCTGGGTTCTCATTCTGCTGTGGGTACTGCCTGGTGGAATGGCAACAGAGAATGAAATCATGGGAGTTTTGCTCGTCATCTCCTTACTGTTTCAAACATGGGTTTAAACCCAGGAGACAATGGAATGCAGGCCTTTTGCTGGTGTGTCAGGGTCCCAGAAAGAAGGACAGTCCCAGTCTGGTGTGGTCCTGAGGCAGGAAATCCCAAGGGTACCACTAAACAGCTTGAGGTGGATGTCTGCCTCACAAGATTTTCTATCCTTGCTAAAATCATTGCTGTGGGGAAACTTAAAACCCCCGCCACAGATGATTCGTAGACGAGTGCAGTAAGGGCATGGGTATAAATTATAAGGGGGTTGTAGCCAACCCCCCCAAACCAAAACCATCAAATACAACCCAATGGACCCCCTTAGATAGACCTCAACACCCTCCACTCCAAATGTTCAACGCATAATTATGTCTATGTGTAGGGACATGGATACCCAGGTAGATTTGGGCGGGGGGGGCAAGGTGACATCAGTTCTCCTATACCAGGCTTCGGTGGTCTTTCAGAAGCTGCAGCTTGAATAAAACCACTAACCTGAATATCTTCTTGAAAAAGATGTTCACATCCCTGCATTTACTGGCTGCAGCGTGAAAGATCTTCCATTGCGGAAAAGACCGACCGCGCCCACCCTGTCCCAGCCCTCCCAAATCCATTTACTGCTGCGGACGGCTCAGCGTCCGGGGTTTCGCGTTAGTCGGCCGACATTTCAGCCGCCGCTGGGCCCAGATGTATTTCACTTCATACTATAAGGCCACATTATGTTACGAAACAGCGACTGTTTTGGAGACAGCATGAGGCACAGTGAAGGGTGCTGAGGGCCTAGCTTTGTACTTCCTGCTTTGTTCTGCGTTCCTGGGCAGAGCCGGGGGGGGGGAGGTTTTTGCGTTATACTCCTTTAATATTGAAACTTGCCTTCGGTGAGCAGGGAGATGACACTTGGGTCGGCTCTTCCTGTCCCTGGCCCGTATTTATCAGCCGTTCAGCATTTTTTAGCCATTCATGGCCGGAGCATCCAAGACAAACGGCCCGCAAAATCTCACCGTCACCCGTTTTCCTCGGTGTAATACCTGCATGCTTTGTCTAACATGGCCGTGGTCCTAGTTTTTGAAACCAAAATCACAAATATCTGCAAGGGTCTCCAAAAACACGCATGACGTGTTTGGTCTAAACTAATTGTTTCAATGTGCTTAGTGCCAGACAGATCATGTCATAAACCATGTCTGGACATCGAAATACTTTGGTATCCATTCCTTCTCTCTTTTTAAGCCTGCAATTTCTCTTATTGGTTGTGGTATATACATATATATTACGCATCATACCAAATAACCATATAATAGCTATGGATGTTGATGAAAGCTTAAATAAAACTGGATCCCTGCCATTTAAAAATGCGAAAACCCACGAATAATTAGCAGGTCTGGGAAACAAACCAGGCAGAGCAAAGTAAACCCTCAGAGTCATATATGGAGTGGGGGGGGCGGGGGGGTTAAACTTGAAGATGGAAAACAGGAAAACCAGCTTAGACTAGAGGGAGAGTCCCCATAGCTACACACAAAAAAATAATCAGTAAAATGTTTTATGCAACATGCACTATAAATATCATTCATATTGTCCTTGCTTTTGGTTCCATACATTTTCCATCCATCCATCCATCCATCCATCCGTCTTCCATAACCACTCATCCAGTACAGGATTAGGTGAGTCAAAAGTCTGTCCTGGAAAGAGGTATCCTAGGAAGGAATGGTTGCATTACCATCACAAAGCAAACACTCATACAATATTCATTTATTAATCCTAGAGTGCTGGAGGAATCTGGGACTACCCAGAGGAAACCCATGAAACGTGAGTCGAAGCCACGAAGTCCACACTTGCATGGCTAGAGGCAGGATCCAAACTCCCAGGTCTGGAGTTGTGAGGCTACTCTGCTACGGTGCTATTTCTACGCCGGACTGCCATCTTGACAGGTCATCAAGGCCACAGCGTGATGCTCTGATGCCTCGCGACTTCCAGTCGTCACTCGTGCGAAATGCATCGTGCGAAATGTCGCAACGGTTCTGCTTGTTATTTTCTTTGCCGCTGAGCGTAATTGTACCTTAACGCCCGGTAGCTTGACCTACAATGGCCCACAGACGGCTGCGGAGATCGCATGAGACCTGCACGCTATAGCAGATAAGCGCTAACGTAGCATTCATGAAAGGCATCGCATGGAGAGGCTCAGAACCGAGGGCAGTGCCCATGCCTGGCACTCACCCAAAATAGCAGAGCACACGATATGGGGATCTACCGCCTTTTTAATTGTAAGAGCTAGGGACACTGGTGTCAGGCACATTTTACCTACTCTAAAATGTTCTTCACCCCCTCAAATAAATTTAGTTTTTGTTTTAGTGAGATTAAACAATGCGGAGCATTTCCATCAGACCCCGCCAGTAAACCCCCCCCCCCCCCCTTTCGTAAAGTGACGCTCCAGATTCTCTTTGGGTGGATAGTTATTGGTAAGATCGCTCGCTTATTTTTCTAGCACAGACTTTTCATAAAGTACAGCAGAAGCTCAATGGTGTGACAACTTCAGCGGCATGCTCATGTTACATTCATTTATTTGTTTTCAAAACCACTCAGTTGTAATATGATAACGCTTAATTCTCGCCCCAGAAATGGGATTACTTGGATTGTTTGTTTATGACTCCAGATGCCTTCGAATGTAATATGACTGTAGTGTTTTTGGGTGTTGGTTTATCGAGAGAAACCACAGAGAGGCTCAGTACACTTGTAAATCTCATCGCTGGGTTTGAACGCTCAAAATAGAAAATTCATCGTACACAATGAAAACTTCAGGCATTAAGTTTTTGTTTGTGCTATTTTTAATTATATCCCGTTTCACCTTGGCTGCCAATTCAATCTGTCAATTCACGTTTACATAAACTCATAAATTTACATAATGTAAATAGTATTTTCTTGCTCCTGTCACAACGAATGACATTTTTCAGAAACGTTCCTTTTGAACGCGATTAACATCTAACCGACACAACGTTCAAAATATTCCTCTTTTATTATTTTTAGCCGCAATTTCCCTACGTTGTTATCCACCCTTGGGATTTGGGCCGATCTGCATATAAACTTTGAGGACAGTACGTTGTTTACTCCGGCGACTTAGAAATGCGGTTTCCGCTTAAATTGCAATGGGACCTCGCTGGCAATTTCATACATAATTTAAAATCGTTCATTTCTTTATCTTTCGGTCAGATAAGCTTAATCCTTCTGCCTGTCAGCCACCCGAAGAGAAAGATAAAACATCTTAAGAGGATGATAAAGCATATAAACAAAGCTAAATTTCCAACCATCTCTAGATGTAATGCTACGGAAAATGTATCGCAGCTAAAATGAGGGAAGGATATATTATCCGCCGTTGCAAATATAATATGAAAACTATCCATAAACTCGAGACGAGTTCACTTTCTAGAGGTTTTAACGGCGGGTTGTGCAACGCAATGCGCGTATATTCCGCACTTTGGAAAATGGACGCACTTTTAACGATCGATCGAACCTGTAATTTTGTCAGAGAAACTTAAATATCGGGTTAGGACCCGCAAAACTGCAGCCTTGCCCCACTGTTACAGGCTTGAGGGGGGGGGGGGTGTTCTCCGGGAGGTGGTCCATACCCCCAGCCAGGGAGGAGGAGGCAGATCTCAACTGTCCCACTAAAACCTTTACTTTCAACCTTAAAACTTGCCGTCCGCATACATACAAGAGCACCACCGACCTCTATAAAACAATGTAGCTGTTTAAGTCATTTATTCCATTCGTTCATTTCCAAATAGCCTTTTCATTTCAAAACGCTTATCAATTTTTGTTTATTTTTCATGTTACTGCTGTCAGTCATATTTTTTTTACTTTTATGAATCCATATACAGCAAACTGATTAACCAGTGAAATTAGGATTTAAATCTGCGGACAACAGATTCAGCACTTGGACGCATGCTCCCCAAGGAAACATTATGTTACCTATCTTAACATTTTAACTTCTGCATATAGTTAATTGCTGGTTTTAGGCACGTTTTGGTTCCTGTTTTGCGGATCTGTTTCGAGGTGGAGAATGCAGACCTTAGTAATCGCTGCGGTTTTGCTTTTTATTGAGAACTTCATCGGCGCCGAGCCCAGGACCAGCTGCCCGTCACGGTGCGACGTCAGCCGGTGCCCGAGCCCCAGCTGCCCGAGCGGCTACGTCCCGGACCGCTGCAACTGCTGCCTGGTGTGCGCCAGCGCGGAGGGCGACCCCTGCGGGCGGAAGGAGGACCTGCCGTGCGGGGACGGGCTGGAGTGCAGGCACCCGGCCGGCAAGCGGCTCTCAAAGGGCGTCTGCCAGTGCAAAATGGGCCACAAGGTGTGTGGCAGCGACGGCAAGACGTACGGCAACGTGTGCCAACTAAAGGCTGGCAGCAGGAAGGCTCTGCAGCGGGGATTGCCCGCTGTCTCCCAGGCACATAAAGGATCGTGTGAAAAAGGCTCGGGTACAGGTTTGTCATTTGTGTTTCACCTCATGATACACCCTCATGTACAAGTACAACAGCAAATGCTATTCTTGATTTAAAGAAACTGAAATTTCTACCACCGCGAAACTAACCCCTCCGGTGTGTTTATTATAGACCGCGAGCACAAGAGCATAATATATTGAATCGGTGACTGAGACTGGAAAAATCACTTGTCTTATGTTACTGTACCAGCTTATAAATTCATATACTGCAGCCCATGTGGTGCTGGTGTATGAAGGAGTCTGTGGGGATGCGTGAACCGATCCTGAACTTTATGTAGCTTGTCTTACTGTAGAAAACCGCGGTAAGAATCCGTTCTGCTGGGTTATACAATGGCCTGATTATAAGCCATTCAGTCAGAGGTGGATAGTTCAGGTCCAGAAAGTAAAAATCCAGGCCAAGATTTTGTTTCAGCCAACCAGCTGAGTATAAAGAGTTACAGTCACAGAGTTCAGTGTAATTGCTGGGGCAACTCACCTGCAGAGGTAATTAACTCAAAGCGCTGAATAAAGACCCTCAGATGCATGAACCCCCCCCACAACCCTCCATAGTGGCCGAATCCTTTGGGAGTGTGTGTCTTTAAATCCTAAACATTGAGTGTAAACACAGACGTGCCAAGAATTAACAGTGTAGACAGAAGACTAAGATTAAAGGAAAAAATGCCAGAAGCTTAACCAGCCTCCATCGAGAGCAAACGCGGGAAAGGAGACACAATAGGCATTGAGGAAGGGCATTGTCTTTGTGGTGTGAATCCTGAGAGGGGGTCTTCCAGGAAGGGCATTGTCTTTGTGGTGTGAATCCTGAGAGGGGGTCTTTTCATCAGACTCTACCTTTACAGACAGCAGGAGTTTGGGGTCTTTAGGAAGTCAGAGATGTGTTTCTCATTACGGGACCTTTGGCTCTGGGTCTGAAGTCCAGCCACCCAGGAGCGTGAACCCCAAAAATGGTGGCGTTCCAATACGGTCCAGCCCTAAACCCCATAATTTCTCAGGTTCAAATCAGCTGGCATCTGTCACGGTGTACCACAGCATTCTAAATTACAGAGGGAGGGTTAGGAGAAATGGGAGCAGGGGTATCATTACCGCCTTCGCCTGCTTTCTGTGCCTGCAAACCGCTGGCCACAGTACAGAAGGTCGGGCGGGTTTGAGTGTTATTTAAAACAAGCAACGGTGGACGAGCCTTTAAAAGTGCTGATGTAGGTTTATTTACTGGAGAAGACTATTTATGCGTCTGTTGGTTTGAATTCATCCACATTCCCGATTTTCTCAGACACGTCTGGACCTTCTATGATCTTCTGGTGCACGGGGAGGGGGGGGGGGGGGTTATATTGAATGTGGGACAGCTTTGTGGCTGAAGTCCACAAATTTAAATTTGTGCCAGAAAGACCCTGTGAGCAATATTTGCCTGAAGGGCCAATATGAAGAGTCAGTATGAAGAGCCAATATGGAGGGCCAGTATGAAGAGCCAGTATGAAGGGCCAATATGAAGAGTCAGTATGAAGAGCCAATATGGAGGGCCAGTTTTTTATAAGCATAATCCAGGGTGAATAAGATGTGAACCTAATATTAGAGCGATAGGATGCTGAGGGCTACAGATGCAGGTGGATTTGTTCTTTCTGGGGTCCTACTCAAAAATGAACCAAGATGGTTCAAAATCTAAATAAATAGACAAGAGTCAGAATATGGTAGCTAGCTAGCTGGTTAGCAGAACATGCTTCTTCAGCATCTCCTGAATAAGGAATGGGTTTATTTTTACATTTAGTGTAGTGACTGTTTTTGTCCTGCAGGGCCTTGGGGACACCATATGAATTTGTGGATTGAGAGTTGGTAAACACTGCCATCGCTCACGGCCTCAAAATGAGACAGTCGCCACAACTTTGTCCAAAGCTGGTTGGTGAGGTGTGAAGGGGTGGGAGGGGGGGGCAAAACAAAGAGTTGCTTTCAGGTTTGGGGGGAGTGGAGACAAAATAACAGCACCCGTCAGCTCTCAGGCTCCGTTGCCAGTCGTGTCACCCTAGCGGGGGGGTCAGGTCACCTGCATTTCATAATTACAGTACATTGTTTGTTTCTATTCAGTTGTTTTGTGTTTGTTGTTTGTGTTAGGTGTAATGT